>VMBQ01000603.1:0-187294 GCA_007657795.1 Dreissena rostriformis | reverse complement strand
AACTGATAAGGATTCTGTACATAAAATAGACATATATCTGTATTGTTATGCCCCCTGGTAGGGTGGCATATACATTGTAGACGTGGCACTGTCTGTCTGTCGTTATGCACGATGTTTGGTCAAGTTGACATGAGATTAGGTCAAGTTGACATGTTGGTTTAGATGACATCAGATTAAGTTGATTCGGCATAAGGTTATATCAAGCGGAATACATGTTGAGTGGTTTTTACTTTAAGTCAAGTCTTTGATGGATCATGTAGTGTTTACTGATGACAATTGCTTTACCACTGGCCTGTTTGTTCTATGAACCGAACATTAGAACCATACGACTCAACAGTGAATTATATTAGCCAAAGATTTTTTTTCTGGAACGCAACATTAAAAGACTCTGACTTGACTTACATTTAATGCCACTATATATTATATCATACTTTTGGCTAAACCTAATGCCAATTTGACTTGATCCAATATCAGTTACCGGTAACCACGAATAATAACAACTTGACTCCAACAATTAGCTTTTTGACCTGGAAAAACGCTAGCTTAACTAAACCTAATGTCATTTAGACTCCCATTCATGCCAATATTTATGTAACTCATATGTCAACCTCACTCGACATTATGCCAATGCGACTTAAACTAGTGTCATAGCAACTGACAATAATGCCATCTTGACCCAACATTATGTCAAATATACTACGCATTATGGCATTTTGACACAACACCATGCTAAATTGACCAAACCTAATACCAACTTGACTCAACATAATGAAAACTGAACCCAATGTTAAGCAAACTTGAACCAACATGATGTCAACTTGACTCATAAAAATGCCGACTAGACTCAACTTAATGCCAACAAACTAAGCATATCAGTTTCTTTCAACAAAAGGTGTTTTTTTCGTTTTATTTTGCTTGGTGGTTGAGTTCATAGTGGGTACTATGGGGATAATAATGGGCATTACATGTAGCCGCGAGTGCCCCAACATGAACTCGTCCGTAAAGCAAGCTAGAATCCTGATTTTTGGCAGCACCAACACGAAGGTACAATGACCTTGTATGCCACCAATCAGGATCTTAGCTTGCTTTATGGCTGATTTCATGGTTGAGTTCTTGTGCCGCGATGTGCCCTATGGTGATTAAAAAGTGCAGTTTGAACGTAGCCCAAACTCAGTCGCTAAACCTCATAGAACCCTGATTTTTGACAGCGAACACCTAGGTACAATGACCTTATACTGTACCAAAAATTCTGAATCATAGCGTCTTTATTGGTTCATTTCATGGGTGGGTACTTATTGTGCTGCGATGGGACCTTTGGTTATTTCATTGCCGTTGCAACAAGTACGCCAGCATGAACTGTTAAGCAAATCGGGATCCTGATTTCTTGCTCGAAATGTCTATGTGCCCTGTACTTGGTGTTAGTCAAACCTTAGGATCGTAATATAGGCCATAAGTGTTCTCGGTAGCCGCGAGTACGATCCTGTTGTTTGGCACCATTGTCTTATGTACCATGACCTGTGACGTTCACAAGCAGTTTTGATATCAAAAATGGATTTTATCACATGCCATACCCTGTTTCCCATGTAATATAACCATTACATATATTTTTATATTACACATGTGTAATATACTTTTTCAGCCTTTTCATTGGCTTAGTTTTCGTTTATTGACCAATCGCATGTTGTTATTTTGCTGAAATGACGTTGCAACGTCAAATGACGTCACGAAATGTAAACAACATTCGGGATTTATCATTATGTTTGCGTAAATATTTATTTAATTTGCTCATTTAAAAACATGTGATAAAAAAGATCTGCACTCGTTGTCATATCATACCATATGTTATTAAACTCTTCCAGGAAATTCGTAAGTAAGCACGCCAAAGGCTCGCTTACTAACGAAATTCCTGAACTCGTTTAATAAAATATGGTATGATATGACAACTCATGCCAGATCCTATATTTATTGATATTAGTAAAAAAAAAAGTTTATATCATACACAATATTCTTCTTTCAAACACGTCTAGATTGTAAATGTATCAATATATAATACGTAGTTTATAAACCAACTGTTCTTAAGTTAAAAGAAAGTAAAATAGTACATAACAAATGGCGTGTTCAACACAGAGTAGCCCGAAGCATTCATTAGTTGATTATACTTCGAACGACTCTGAACAAATTCTGAGTAACTCTATAAAAACGATTGGTTTATTTTACCACAAGATAAAGGCGAACTGTTGAAAAGATTAATCTCACGATATATACGTTAAACATTCAATCTAGTATATTGCAATATTCCACATTCAACGTGTAAAGCCTAAATAACAAACACCAGAAATAACCACTCAGTATCTACCATTCGCATCAACAGATTACCTATCGACATATTAAAAAGATAGGCAGCAAAACAAAGGATATCGTTTGTCTGGAGGCTTGTAATCATGTGCTATATTTATACCAGTTTCAGATGCTATTTCTTTTCATATGGAATGGCACACCACATATGCAATTGGGCCACACCTTATCCAGTCCATTAACAAGCAATTAAGAAACGCATTATTTATTGAAAACGTAATATCATCGCCATTCTAGTTTATTAGAAAATACAAAGTTATAGACATGCAATTATCTTTGTATAATGGTCGTGTAACATAAATGAAGATGAAAATGATTCAACTTATAGAGAAGTATCACGATAAATGCGTAAACTCAATTAAATTCAGATTATGTCTAAGAAGCATGTCTGTTTGTCTAATGGTGTAAATAATTCTGCATAAATATTAAAACAAGTGTATACATGTATGGGTGATGTGATATGATCCATTTTAAGCAGACGAATATTGCTTTGTTAAACTCATTTTACTCATAAAATGATGATCTACAATTCATCACAAACACATTCATTATTTCTCAGTAAAACTAACGTGTGTGACCTAGATGTCTTCGTGAGATTCGCTGCCCTCTTTTCAGATTTATTGTCTGTTGTTCATTGCATCTCGTGAAAGCCATTAACAATTACGACGCCTTTTATTCCTGTCTAAACACTATTTAACTAATGGATGTGAAACGCGCGTTTTAGATTGTTACGCAAATTTATGTCTGTTCCTTAAGAAGAAACATCAAAATCCTTTTGATTTAGAAGCATTCGGTATGTTGTTGACTTAATGACAAATAAAGATGACTGTGTGGAACTGTGGAATAAATTGAAATGTAAGTGATGGGAGCGTTCTATATATTATCTGCATATTGATTGTAAGTAGGTTAATTGACAGATGATTCAATAATATTCATAAACATGTAACACACTTTCTGACTCATTTAATTCTGATCTGGAATGATAAACTGCTGTATTTAAAATAAGAGATTTAAATAATGTTTCATTATCCTGTCTGACGAACATTGTTACAGTTATCTACATTTTTATACAAGGTGCTCTGATGAAAGAACTCCGTGTCGCGATGTAGATATGAAGATATGTACTGGGGACATCAACATAATGTTATGTCTTTTAAGGTTTTTCTTTATTTTGGTAAATATTTTTCTTCAGAACATGCCTTAATATAATGTTGTAGCTGATACGAAATTTATATCCCCAATACAAAACGATTTTATTGTCAAAAGTACATTAGCATGCTTTTAAATACAGCAATAATTGACCTAAAGGTCCAGAAAACGTGACACATACTTATTACATGTGAAATGGTAATCAGTAATTCAGTCAGAAAAGCGAGACGGATACTTGGCATGACAACTAGTTAAGTAATTTTGATTTTTGGAAAACAAATATATATATAAATACATAAAACTGGACTCTGTTTTTATTGGTTTACTTATCAATCTGTCGATTCTGAAAACACGTATTGTCACCTTAAGTATCCCAACTTAAAAGTTTCAATGAAGGCAAAATGCCAAATGCTGTTAACGGATGCCAACACAACACCTGCATAGCGTCGCATCATTGTATTCATTCATTTTTATCGGCGCTATGTTGTGTAGTTACCGTGCTAACACAATTTCATACGTTTAATTGAGTTCTTTGATTTTCATGAGATTTCATGTAATACTTGGAATTTGGATTTAAATGTATTACCATAGAATAATGTTAAGTATTTTGTTCGTAATGATTTCAATTTTCAGCATAATGTGAACGTTTAGAAATTGTGTTCAGCATAAATAATGCAGCATATATAACTGACCGATTCTAAAAACAAACAAAACTATCAAGTTGTGGTGCATTTGCGCTTGGCACGATATTCGACATATACAGAAGTATAATGCCGATAGAATATTCGTATTTCAATATTTGTTTTATACTGTAATATTAAGTTACCGAATCATAAGAGGCCATGTATTTGAACTATACATGTAGGGACTAATTGGGGAAATTCCTTACACGATTCTGCAATTCAGATATTAACACTGACCTAAAAAACTGTTTAACCAGGGTATAATGAAATAACCCACGCATTCCAATATAAATTTCAATAACTTATATCGGCCCCGTTTCCCTGCCCATGTTCGTGTCTATAAGTTGATGTGATCAGTATGAGTATTTTCTGCCTAAGTTTACGTTCCTCTTCTTACTGAGAAGGACTGCGTAGTTAATTTAGTTACTGTCTACCGTTATTTCCTCAAATGACATAGTATACGCGAGTTCGATCCCGGCTTTAATATTTATTTTAATAAAATGAGTATTTACTTACGTTTTATTTATTTCATATACATACACATAGCATTGATATCACATTCTTTCATGTACTATGTAATAAGAGTTCCGTTTGTCCAAATATACCAAAAGTATTGCTCAAAATAAACTGACAACGTTCTCATCAACTGTTTAGACCAACACATGTATATAATATCTACTGTCATTTCTTTCCCACCGTTTGCTTCCATTACACAATTTCTTAGAATCGAGAAGCAAATATTTTATTCCGACAATAGTATTTAGTGAAATGTCAAATATTAACGACAATTGTACACGAACAATTGTTCTGAAATGTAATCTTGCTCGTCTGAATGAGTGCTTAGGGACTTTTTCGATCCACTTTGGTGTACCAAAATCATATTATAGATTCGCTTAAACGAACACAATCGTATATTTCTGTCAATATTTCAAGGTAATGTAATTACAACACGGTGACAACAGTAGCGATAGTAACGGAATGTCGTCCTATTGTGGAACAAAAGTCGTATTTATGCCAATATAATGTTCTTCTTACTGAGACTGCGAAATTTCAATCACAGACTGTGAATGGATAGGTGACATTGGATTTCTAAGAAGGAGTGATTGAGACATAGGTTTGATACACGTCCTTTACACCAGTTTCTCTTTATAACCGTCATTGCCTAAAGATTTATTGCTCAGAACGTTAATTGTGTTCGATTTTACAGCTTCAATATGCATCAAATGCTTAACCTCAAGGTTTCTATGTATTTGTTGATGTTGTATCACCGCAATTTTTGATATCCTGTTTGTTTTTTTAAATGAGGTTATACAGTAATTGTGCTATGTGCTGGGTTATAATGATAGCATTAAAAAACGTTGATTAAGTCATGTTGGACGGAATAAGAAACACACTATTTTTCTGTATATATTTTGATGAAGGTAAATCACATTGTACGTTTATTTTACGTACATTACTTAATGTTTCCCAATTAAATACTTATACAATCTACTTTGTTTGAATTTTACCTGTATCTGATTTTCTATGCCTCAACCAAATTAGGTTTCTAAACTGTACATTACAAATTTCCTAAATTATATATTCAAATCATATCTGCGTTTATTGTAAACCATGAAAAAAACTTCAGATAACATACCTGTTATATCTATCTGAAAGACAAATGAAGATATAACATCGTTGACGCATATTACACAACATATCTGGTATTATTAGTGTATTAAATTATATCTTGTTCGTTCTGTTTTTAAAAAAAATGGCGACATGGTTTCTATTTTGTTTTGACCGTTATTTTTTTTGTACATTATATAATCAATAAAAACAGCAGCCTCTACGACATTCCATCGAACTGCACATAACTTTTAAAAATTGAAAAATAAACTTTAACGACAACTACTTCAACTGAAACAGCTACATCAGGGAAGTTCTTTTGCTTCTGTTCAACAACTGCGACTTCTGTATAACGATTTCTTAAATTGCCACTACAAGAAAACAAAAGAGCGTAACTAAAGTTACACAATAATATAACGTATTTATACTGCTAGCCTATACTTCCTACTATCATCACTATTATTGTCTGTATTAATAAGGCATTCACATATATGTACTTTATGAAAGCCAAATTATCGGACGTTCAATGTTGACTTTGAAATAATGAAATTGTTAATAAAACAGTTTTCAAAATAGCGTGCACCATCGGGTCCTAATACCGAACTAAAACATCAAAACAAAGTTGTTTCGATGTAATATGATCCATTTGAAAATTTAACATTTTCCTTAAGAGTTATACCGAAGTTGTAATCATTTTTTATATTTATATATTTAGTGTTGTGTTGTATGAACGTCCAGTATTGCAAAGGCAGTCACTCGCGCTTGCCTCAAATGAAAGATTACCGGATGGTAACACAAATCGCTCTACTCATAATGTTTCTGGAATTTTAAATTCGTACATTTAGGAAACTGCTTATCTGACACTACCTTGTAATACAATATCTACACCGAAACAAAAAACAGATAACCTGTGTGTGAGATAATAATGGTTAAGCCGTGAATGATTGGCAATCCTACTGTTTCAGATATGTGCGTAAAATTAATGGATACACACTATTGTCACAGATACTCTGCAATTACCGGACATTTTCCATGCATCTAAATACACTTTTAATGCCTCTGAAATCCCTGCGATCCTGCCAATTGAAATGTACGTTTAAGGGGTATATGTCCCTTCAAAGAAGAGAATATTGACGAAAAAAAAACTACAGTAATCGACGGATAATTATTTCAGTGAAACTTATAATAGCCACTCAATCCAATTTAAAACATGGTAATTGATAAGCAACAATACAAATAGAACATTTTTCTATATTCAACATGATCAACATGAAACCCACAAGTTTCAAATAATTTTTAGAAATATGATCAGACAACAACATATAATATTATGTAACATTGTTTTTCAATGTTTGGCATTTTGATAGGTTAATATATATATGTATAACAAACGTTTTTTAACGATTACATTTATTGTATTTTACAAAAAATGACAATCAAAACACTATAAACAAGATGTGTTTGTAAAACACTAGGTCCCCTATATATTTGTCCTTTGACCTTGAGGGATGACCTTGACCTTTCACCACTCAAAATGTGCAGCTCCATGAGATACACATGCATGTCAAATATCAAGTTGCCATCTTCAATATTGCAAAAGTTATGGCCAATGTTAAAGTTTGACGCAAACAAAAAAACCAACAAACCAACAGACAGGGCAAAAACAATATGTCCCCCAGTAAAGACTGGGGGACATAAAAAGCATACGATTTTGAACACTCTATTTCTCATGTTAAAACACGCCTTAACATTAGTAAAATATTGTTATCTTAAGTGATTTTTTCACACTTTGGAGAAATAACAATGTTCCACGTTTTTGAAATAGTTTTTTTTTATATTGTAACCAAAAGATTACTTGCTTGAACCGTAGAAGGAAGATTAATTTGTTTATACATAAGATGTATATTATAACTCAAAATAAAACGTTTTAAATTTAATTGGACATCTAATTCAATAGCAATAAATTGTACATAAAACAAAGGTATCTTTTCTAAATAATCAATTCTCACGCAGTAAAAATGCATGCCATCAAACATTTATCCTACAGTTCACAGTATGGATTTTCCTAATGGGAAACCAACGTGGCATGTTCATTTACGTCTCTCACATCTACTTAGTTAATTAACACGCGTTTAAATTTAAAATTAGACGGTTTCTCGAAGGTCGTTTATTTTTAGTAACTTTGTTTATCGTAATGTCGCATAACGACTTAAAATCGCTTTAACATTCGCGCTCTTTCACGTAATCGACGCTTTTTATATATAATGGAACGTTAATTATACAAAAAACTCAAGGACTGAACTTCTTTTTAATAAAAAAACAACTTAATATTATGTGAGCAATACTGTGATATGTGTGGACTTGTACACGGCTTGCATACTCACTTTTGACTTGCCAGTCGACTCGTTTCATATGGTACGTCAGCTGATGAATCGTCCCAATCTATCACCATATGGTATGTCAGCTGATGAATCGTCCCAATCTATCACCGTTATGAGCTAAATGTTTTTAACGACACATTTCATCTTGTTATGTGTCATAACCTGTTAAGATACAGACAATTTATAGTTTAATCTGTATAAATTAATAATAATTTTCACCAGTTGTATGTTTTTGTTTTATAGAAATAGTAGCATTAATGTCGAAATATCACGTTTACATTGCTGATTACATCGATAATCACTTTGCTCAACCTTAGGGAACACTTTGCTCATCCTTAGGGAAGGAGTTTCATTATTTATTCATCAATTTACAGTTGAAAATGCCATAACGCTTAGCATATCGAAAAATGTTAGAGCGTGAATGATAGGATCAAATAATATGAAAATTAGACATGTATCACTGCGACATGAGTGCATCTTCTAAATAACCACTCTTAAGTTGACAAACACACGATTTTACTTGCAATAGTATGCTTACGATTATGTTATGAAATGAATTGTGCAGTTAAACGTCAATTACATATCACGGAAACAAAATCATTGCCAGTTCAATTCCAGAAATGTTTATTAACTTCTTCTATTTTTTTTCGAACGTGTAAGATAACTGCGGGGCTAGTTTTGAATAGATTTCCCCGTAAATGACATTAAACAATCTTCCTCGCAAATTCTTTCGCAAGATCGTGTACTCATTATTTTCAGTGAGGTGTCTCTGTATACAACATTTAAGTACCTTATGTTTTGCAATTTAATAAAGTGCGTTATCCGGACGCTATTTTCATACGAAAAGTTGTGCTTATAGATTGAGTTACGTATTTCTGGACTTTCTCGAACCTCCCATAGTTCACTTAATGTAAGACAAATGTCACAAATGAAACTACGATGGTGCTTTTAAAACAAACGATATACATGTATGTATCAGGAAACCCAATTAAATTCCTGATCAAAGGAGAAATTAAACCGCGACATAATGTTAACATTTGTTTAGGTTATTCCCTACATATTTAACACGCTTTGGTTGGTAAAACGAAATTGAAAGAATATATATGATGGGGAATAAAATGCGCGTGAAGATACACATGCAAATAGAGGTTAATGTTTATTTACAGTTGTATATTTCAAGATAAATTGTGGGCTGAGTATGAGGTTTGGGATCGCATCAACCGGTTGAAACCCCAATTCGTTGCATTTACTGTTCCAAGGCGGTGAGTTTGAATCATGCTTTTACGTTAAATGTCGTAGTGTATGTATTGTTTTGTATTGTATAGGCACTTGGTTGTTTGCATTTAATGAAAATACCAGCGGAAAAGAATAATTCTCCTGATGTTTCTTGAGTTTCACTTTTTCTATATATTGCATTGACTCATCTGAGTTGGTTTATTTTAGAATAACTGTACTACTATTCATTATTATACCCTTTATATTTAGGTATAATGATTCAAAGCGATTGGTGTCTGCAGTTTGTACATTTAGCGTTAAATTCAAGCGTTATTGCATATCCGATCTGTATAAGCTGTTCGTTGTCACCACGGTCATTTGGGACGAGTACATGCAGGTTCTATTAATATTTTATGCTATGTATCTTCATATCGTTCTGATGATTTACTGTGATCAATTGAGAAAAGATATTGCTGTATTCATAACATTTACATATTTCACCTCTAAAAATTAGGTTTTAGTCAAGCTCGTGAGAAAACTAAAGGGAATCATTTTCCAAATAATTTGTGATATTAATAAGAAGATAAAAACTAGTGATACTTGACTTACTCTAAATGACTACACGTTCTATAATAAAGATGGTTATAGTTGATATTTGAAGAGAGCTCATAGGAAAAGTTGTTAAAATATAAAAACACCCGTTTGATAAAATGTGCTTAATGTCGTCAAGCTGTTACATGTGTTTAATGTATTTGAAAATTTAGTATTTGACAATATACACAATGTAATTTATAATTTTCAAAACGAATAAGTATGTTTAATTTTCGCCATATTTCATGAAGTCCAAGTAGGATGCATTAACACATTGTGTTGGGAGTGGGATAGGAAAGACGCATTTTTCCCCAAGTATTGGCTTTGCAGACATGTCAGTTTCGATGGATTGATTTGCAGTGAATTACGGCTTTGTTTGAGACATTGTGGTAGTTGTCGTCTTGCAGTTACTGTTACGTTAAGAAAGTGACACATTGACAGTGGAGACAAAATTAAATTATATGAATTAAAAGAATTAAGACAGACAAGCGGACAGACAGTCTATTCAGACTTAAACAACAGTACATCGTCTTAATACTCACAGATACACATTATTTTCTGTCACGTGAATACGCAAACCAACATAACATTATATAACATAAAAAGTCAATTACAAATATAATTACAAATAAACACAATCTAAGACATGAACACGTAAGTTATATCGAATGGTGATGAAATTTAATAAACAGTATTATTTATGATTGTATTTCTTATAACATAAAGCTTCTTTGATATATTTACATACATTAGAGATAACTATATATCACATGAAATCAATAACTCGTGGGATTTATAAACAGATGGGTTAATATGAAATATACGGCTAATATATTTTTTCTTAAATCAGTGTTACAGCGGTATGTACATATACAGTGATATTCGTCTTCTAAATCAACGTTATTACAACATTAACAATAACGTTCATTTCTTTAAGAAGTCGACAGCCAACAGACTGAAACGGAAATCTCTGAAGATTATGACATCATCGAAAGTGTTTTATTATTAGGTGTTTTTGCGAGTATATGTTTGTCTCCCCAAATTAAAATACCATATGGATAGTTTTTCTCGTGTGACAATTTTACGTTGACTTAATACAGTTAGATGTTTGGATGTTATATATTGACGTCAATATAAAGAAGTGAAACTTCAGAAGCTCTAGCAGAATTGCATTTCTATTATACACACCTTCGTGGTCCTTTGTTTATGGCAAGTGACCAATTGCCAAAACAGTACAATACGGTATAATACGAAACAACATAAACACATAGTAGAATAAAGCTGGGGTCACCGCCTTGGATCTGTCAATGTAAAGCAATGGCNCGACGACACAGAGATCCTCTTTAGGCCATATCCATTGTGGGCTGCTGAGAGTAACTCATCCACGGGAAGGGACGTCCACGTTCACATTGTCTATCCAGGATTTTTTTCTGACGGCCTCGAAGGCTACCTTCCTCGAGCGTGCCCTAGAGCACATTCTTAAAAAAAGTCGTGGCTGTTGACGTGTCATAACCAAGCCAGCTTTTGTCGTTTAACGGTCGCAGTCTTCGGACACACTTGTGTTCAGAGGCATGCGTTCTGTGTCCGTCTGAAGCGTCCTCGTCCCGAAGCCATACAGTATGATGGAGACTACGAACTACTTGTAAAGCCTGTACTTGGTTGGGAAGCTGACGGAACTTCTTGCCAACAACCTGCTCAGTCTGACAATCGCTGTAGTCACCATGGTAAAGCTTTTTCTGACCTAAGCGGTAGTGGTATCATCCTTGGACAGGCTTGCTCCCAGGTACTCCTTCCAGCTTCTCCACGTTCACGGTGATGTCTGCACTGGAGTTGTTCACACCGTTCACAATGCTATTCGACTTCTCCGTGCTGACCTCCATCACGTATGGTCCTGATCTTTCATATAAACTGTTGTTAGACGTCTTGGAGTTTACTGGTGGTGCCACCCATGAGTTTAATTCATCAGCGACTCAGCGAAGTTGTAGATGGGTTTTTCATCGATGGAAATAGAGATGTGGTGGTCTTGGGGTCTTCTTCATAATCATCTCAAGGAAAATGTTTAACAGGAAGGGGTAGAGCAGACATCACTGACGGACGCCCACTGATGTTCTGAATAAGTCACCCTTCTGTCCATTGAGACGCGAATGGGTCCACTTCTTGGGCCACTTCTTCTCCTCCCAGATCGTTTGTCATAGTGTCGTCATTGATGGAGTCGTTGCCTCTCCTCTTTGCTTTGAATTCATTTAGACAATAACACACGGCTGAGCTGGGACGAACGTCTATAATCGGCCCGCCTGTCGACATAACGGCCGAGGGCCTATGGCCCGAGGGCGATTATGCGGCTAGGCTAGGGCCGATTATAGACGGCCGGCCTAGCTCAATCGTGTGTTATCGTTTATATTACATATCATTATAATTTGTTCCTCCACTTAAATGTATTACCGAACCAGCTTTCCGTACTTTTATTTTTATTCAACTGATTATGGCATTTATGACGTATCTCGTGTGACTTAATTTATGTGACGAAACACACCGCTTTAAGCTAGACACTCTGGATTTTAGTGACAACAATTCGAACGTTGTGGTTTATTTTATTGTAAAATATTTATTTTAAAAAACATCTAACGAATCCAAAACATATTTCAGAGTGTGTGTTTGTAATGTATAATGGGACACTTCAAGAGGAATAAAATAAATCACTACGAGCAGTCATTCGATTTTGTGAAACGTTTCAAAAAGTGTAGTTTGAAATAAATTTAGATAAAGGGATGGACAAAACAGAAATTGGATGTGCATATCGTTGTAATTTCGTAATTATAAGCATTGGATTAAAGTTGTTATTGAGGTAAGAGTGTCGTTTACTACATTTTGATGTTTGATGACTCCTGTTTAACTTACAGCTCAAAAAGTGTCATCAATCTAATCAACAGTACAGTTAAACTTTCAGTTGCAATCGATATTTTTTCATTATTTCAATTGTGTGCTACGTTTAATTATCATTTTAATTATTTCGTTGATTTGTGGCTTCATTTTATTAATCACCGTTGGAAAAGACTCAATGTGGACGCCATTTTGTTCAGTTGACGTCGCGCGATCCGATTCGTTTCTGATATAAAAAATATAATTTATATTGGCCCGCTAGACACGAATAACGGCCCGCTCGCGACGTCATTTTGTTACTGTTTATAGTAACACTATGTAATATATACAAATATACGAGATGTATATTACATTTAAAAAATACCTTTTCGTTATTTTATTTAAATTTCAAACCAAAACACCTTCGTTTACAAGTCAAAACAATCTTTTTCGCGCAATAGCGTTAATTGCAGAAGCTTTCATAACTTTTGTTTGGAAATAAAGAGTACTCTGGCTATTTGTTTGATGGGGAACAGAGAACGATATTAGAGGATATTGTTGTTTGTATTTTATTGTTTAATATAGTGCACATTATTGGCAAAATAACAAGAACAACACAACGGTCGCTTAATCACAAAGTATGATATTTTATAGCAACATGCGTTTACGATGTTTGATCACTTACATGTAACTGTCCGATGCACCTAAACTTGTAAACATTATGAGTACAATCAATATCTTATTCTATACAAAATAAATCAGTTCATGAAATGAAATGGTGTTAAAACTTAGGAAACGACATAGTTATTGATGTATTGAAATCATATCAGAAGCGATTAAAAAGTATTGTAGCATTTGACAAATATTATGATTTTTTTGTTTGAAGCTCAGGGAAATTATCTCTCTACTGAATCAAATAATCATAAGATTGATGGTGTCCCACGAGGCAGTTAGAGTGGAATAACATGTTTAAATTAATGTTAAATACTGTTAACTAAGGTTTATAGCTTGATATTTGTTATACATTCATACATAAAGAGTATTAGAAATGTCATTATATTAAATTTAACAACATGGCAATCTTTATAGTTTCACATGTATAGAGCGTTTACACAAACGTTTTTTTTTAAACCAACTCAGCATATATTTCTGAAACGTTTTGATCGGACGAATGTATCTGTCGCTACAATAGTTGTTATATTAAACCGGTATACTATTGCCTTTTTGTTTCATAATGTAGACTAATATATTGTAATATGTGTTTATATATTATCTGTGCTCCTTGAAGCATAAACGCATTGTTATGTGGAGCAATTGTATTATTTATGTTGTATATTCCATTTTATTTGAGGCAACCACAAACAGGAAAACAATTAAGAATAATGCGTTAAACTAAACTAGATTCCAAGCGTCAATCAATCAATTCGATCTTAGGTTTATACCATTCAACATTTGTCTCACACATCATTGTGTATCACCTCGTTATTGGAACTCTTCGGAACATGTTCCACTTTGCCTTTCACATTTCCACTGGCACAAATAAGAACGGCACTAAAGATTACTTTATTTGGGATGACAGACTGATTGTTTGGGATGACCGACTGATTGTTTAGGATGACATAATGATTGTTTGGGATGACAGACTGATTGTTTGGGATGATAGACTGATTGTTTGGGATGACAGACTGATTGTTTTGACAATTCCGACAGTTAAACATAATTTAACATGTCGCATTTATGTGTCAGCAAGTCATTCAACCGATCATCACTGTACAAAACCATAGGGCTATCGTTTAAATATATGTTCGTTAATTCATTAATGCAAATGTCATTTCGATTAGAACAGTGTTAAAAATGCCACTTTGTTTGGATCGTATTGTGTATTTGTTTTTAAATGCATAAATGACATGTTATAATATGCCATATTACGTTAAATGTTTAACATATGTGTTCAAATTTAAAAAGAAGAAGAGCACCAACACCGTGGTCTTTGAATGTGTGAACATTAATGTTGGTAAAATATAATTTAAAAACAATAGTGATATTATCTTCATTATATATGTTAAAAATACCGATTAAAAGTTATAGCACTTTTATAAAATATTCATGTCTTTCGCAAGTAGGGATAAATCACGGAGGCGTGGTTATAAAGATGACAACGAGATTATGATTTGTTTTGCAATAAATGAACACCGTTTCGACAACAAAACAACACACACTCTTGGAGTAACAATACAAACCTATGTTTTAAGCGCACTTGAGTATGTATATTTAAGATAGCGTGGCATAAAATTTGAATACATGGCTGATATTTTCTTTAGAGTGTATCAAGGAGGTTCAGCTGTAGGTATTATGAAGATAGTAGGGTATATCTGCTTAATTGAATTCAGTATACAACTGTTATTGTCGACGCTATATTGATTAGTTAACAACAAGTGTTATGCAGTTGTATCTTTCATTTATAAAATAAACCTATCAAACGTTTGCCAGCATGATCACACGAGCTGATGGGAGAACAAATCCATGTTTACTCCAAACAACAAAAACCAAAAATAAATTCTTGGTCGGTAATGGCACACACAATAATGAGATATTGAAATAGAGAATCTATCGACGAAATACCATGATAACTCTAGCGAAACAAATAAAAAAAACTCGATCAGAATGACATTGAAATATTGCCATTTGATATGATGTGATCGTTGAACAGGGATGTCTTGTTTTGCACCGTGTATTCAAACATAGCGAACATATAAAATGACAATTTGACAGCATAGCTACGCGTAATCAATAGAACACATATTGATGGGAACAAACGTTTTAAAGACTTCTCTTAACATGATACATGAACACATTTACTTTCAACAAAGGCGTACGATTATGCAATTAAATGTTATTTATGAAGTGAAACAGAATCATTGTCCGTGTTATTACTCTTCGCCATAAAACAACTCGTGGTTTATTTGAACGTATTAATTGACTGCTGGCTAGTTATGTAAGTACATGCACATAGTAATACGAAACAATACTCTGCACACATGTACAAATGCACATAGGCGGTTATTACATAGTCATTATATATTGAAGCCACTGAAAAGATGAAGGAACAACACAAGCGGTAATTAAATAGTGAGTATATGTGTTATATGATGTTTTTATTGTTGGCAAACACAAACAATTATTGTAGATCTGGCTAATGAAATTCGTTTATACGTCTTGTAATTAACCACATAATAGATGACATTTAATGCTCGCGTTGTCGTTTCACGTCACATTTAAATCCGTTCGTTGCCGACAAACGTTCACCTATCCTAGTCCAAAGAGAAATATAACATTTAACTTTCTGTTTTCTGCCTAGTAGTGTAATTGATTGTATATGCATTTATTTGCCGCGTTGTCTTTGTCAGTTCTAAATAAGATGGTATTGATGTCAAAACATTTCTCGAAAAAGCATTCTCTATTTTTGATTTATTGCATCATTGTTTTTGACCAGTTATCACATTTGTAAAAAGTATAAATGCGTTGTATCGTGTATCCATAATTTTACGTGATAAGTTTGACACAAACGACGTTTGTCTTAGGAAACACAATTAAGTTCCTGATTTATGGAGAAAACTAACCGTTTTAGAAATTCATTAATGATGCATTATCTGCATAAATTAAACATCATCAGGAAAGTTGAAAAATATTTTTAATTGAATTTCTGTCATATAACCATGACACAATATACTTTTTTAGTTACTCGTTTTGTATAATATCTGATCATGTACACATAACGCTATATGAAAGGGGTATATTTGTGTAAATGTGTCAGTAGGTGGGTTTGTTCGCATGAAATTCTGTAAGATACTTGATGCATATTCTCTCATTTCGCAGCCGATTCAATTGAAAAAAATGTTATAAAGTCCCCATATATTCTAGATGTGCCAGAAACGTCTTTCGTGCTCACTGATATACACGTTTATTAGTAATGTTCCCTTAAACTTTGCCATGGGCGTGGTAAAATGTTGAACGATTGTGGAGCGAATTACTTCCACATTTCTCAAACAATAAACTTGAAACCTTTATTATGAAAAGATGAAGTACAAGACTCTGTTTTTCCTGTTCAATAATCCACACTTTCATATGGTATGAACGTTTGGACTTAGCTATATGCATGGTCATACCATAAAATACATTTCGCAAGCAATTAATTGAAACATTCAAATAGGTCATCGCCATGGAGTGCATATGTGCACAACACTTTGGTGATCTACAATGATCCACATATTATTAAGTCATTTGCCCCCAAAAGAATGTTGCCTAAGTGGTTCAAATAAGTGGCATGTTCTGAGAAAACTGGGCATAGTGCTTGTGCGTAAAGTGTCGTCCCAGATTAGCCTGTGCAGTCCGCACAGGCTAATCAGGAACGACACTTTCCGCCTAAACTGGATTTTCGCTAAGAAGAGACATCATTTAAACGAAAAATTCCATAAAAGCGGAAATTGTCGTCCCTGATTAGCCTGTGCGGACTGCACAGGCTAATCTGGGATGACAATTTACGCACAAGCATTTTGCCCAGTTTTNATGTCGATGTGTCCCTCAATGAAATAGACCGATCACACAGGACTGGAAAACGTGGCGGACGTAAACCTCGTCCTATAATCGTCAAGTTCATTAGCTACAGGGCCAGGCAAAAACTGTACACTCAACGACGTGAACTGAAGTCATGCAGCGGACACGAAAGCATTTTCATAAACGAAGATCTGACCCAATATCGTGCGCAGCTGCTGTATGTTGCACGTGGCCTAGTAAAATTGAAAAAAATTGAAGGTGCCTGGTCATCAGATGGTAACATTTTGATCAAGGTAACTGAACGCGGCGAAAAAGCCATCAAACGCATCAGCTGCGAATCTGATCTTGACAATTACAAAATGATGTAAATATAAAACTACATATCTTTTTTGATCAGCATATCCTTTTTTTATCTGTTTATATTCAATTCGAAACTGATCTACTGAGATGCACGTACATCACGAAACCGTATTGCCTATTGTGTTCATCTCACTGAGCATCTAATTATCTGAATACAATAGCAAATCCCGTTATGTTTTGACACTTCTTGCTTGAAATCAAAACACTTTAACACAATAAATTAATATGCGCCTAAAGCAAATTGATATGTACATCTCAGTAAAATAAGTGTAACAAATAAGTAATAAAATGCTGTATTTGTCTCTCGCAGTTGACCTTCTTACACGCACGAAGATCACGATATACTATTGTTATCAGTGTTTTTTTTATAAACTTATCCTTATGCTTATGTAATCACAATTGCAAATCCCGTGATCTCCTGAAATTGTATGGCCTTAAACAAACTAATGTTGAACATTTGCAAACATCTGTCACACAACAAATAGGACGCATTTTTGTTTTCTTTTGTTTTTAAATTAATTTAAACTTTCTAGTCAATTTAGAAATCAAAAAAGTTGTTCAAGATTTCATAAAGAACTTATATGACGTACATCTATTTTTTTGTTATTTTTTATAAACATAATCTAACAATGATAGCATTAAAGTAAATGTGTATAACTTGTATTGTATTGTTTATAAATCAATATGGATTATTATAAATCTTATGTGGTACTATGTTTACTAAAATGTGTCAACAATGTGTCTTAACATCCTTGCCACTGCTCCCTATGAACATATGGAAAAACATTGAATGTGTTTATTATCTATATATTATAAATAGTAATATGTTATACTTAGCATTTTAAAGTTGCATTAAATTGAGCATGTTCATCTGTCAATCTTTGCTAGAATACGATATTTAATATTGTCATTGCGTTTAACATAACACATGAACACATAATATATTGCCTGAAAAAATATCACATGTCAATTGTTATTTCAAATACGATTTATCATGTTTTTTTATCATTTCATAGCTAATGTGCGGCCCCAGACTTCTAAAGGGCCAACTCACACTGTCTGAGCTTAATTACGATAACGTTATATTTATATCAATTAGTTGTTTTCTTATGTCAGAAAAATGTTAAATACACTCCGAGACTCTAACGTTTCGATTCCAGTTAGATTCTCAATATAGTGTAATAAAGTTAGTTAAACAATCATTACATATATGTCGAATGTCTAATAAGTATTACTGGGTACTGCATCGTATAAGTCTTATCTCATAGACTTGTGCAATGATGCATCTTAAGTGATGTAAACGTGTATTGTTTGTGTGTGCGTATATGATTTTGTCATACTTGCGCTTGTACATAAATGTTATTGTAAAATTACATATTAACAAAACGATGTTTAATTTTTCTTTGGCCTGCATCTGTTTGTAGAACAATCAAATGTAAATCTTATTGTATCTTTGCTTTAAACCAATTTTGAAAAAATAATAAGGCAACAGTAGTAAAGTATAGATATCAATTCTCAATATGTGTAAATATCATCGATAATGTACGTTGTGTGTTTCATATAAGCAGATGTCATTATAATTACTGTAACACTGTATACACTGTTATATTGCATTATTGTATTGAATCACTATATTGCTGCATTCTGCGTAATGCTTTCACATTTTTATACTTGTAAGTGCACCTTATCGTAAACTATCATCGTTATGTTGACTCTTACTATACTCATTTGCAAACTCTATTTATTGCTCTGTTCACGTATATTATTTATAATTGTAATGGTTCCCATTTTAATTGTCAGTTTTTGGTTACTATCATGTGCTTATTTATACACCCAACATAACTTCAAATATCATGAAAATGATACCAAACTTATCACCATCCTTTATCGTTTCCTTCCTTCCTTTCCTATTTTCTTATCTCTCTCATATCTCAAGCTCCTTTTCGAAGCAGTTCTGTAGCAAACGGCGTTTTCAAATCTTATCGTCAACCCTGTTGCATTATGGCATTATTGTCAAATGCAAACAACGTATCATGTCAGCGTTTCTGGCTCATCTCGTATTTATTGGAGCATATTATTATGTCGTACATTAAACAGAGACCAGTAAACGCTGTCATGGTTGCATATAGATCACCAGCTATTTTTTCACTATTAATACACTTGTTATACGCATGCCAATTATGGCTTAATGTAACCAGCCTCTACTCATTACAAATTAGTGTACACCAGTCTATGAACTTATCACTGAGTATTGAACATCCATGTAAACGTTTCCTAATAGGAAAACACATACATACTGATATTATTTTTCTCAAGAAGCTACTAAAATGCTTCTTGGTTGTCGTAATAGGCTGTTGGATCTCTTTAGTTTTATTACGGTCAGGTGATGTACATCCGAACCCAGGTCCTTCTTTGTCTAATGCATCTCTTAACACAGATGTAAACAGTTCTTTATCAAATCCCAATGACTCAGCTACAAAACACTTAAGTTTTGTTCATTATAATATCCAAAGTCTTAAACAGAAATTAGATGTTCTTTACACAGGTCTACGTGAATTTGATATAATTGGTTTTACTGAAACATGGTTAAATAGTTCAATCCCATCTACTGATCTCCTCTTTAATGGCTTTCACCAACCAATTCGTAAGGATCGACCATTCGATTCACATGGTGGCGTTGCTATTTACGTAAATGAAAGTATTGCTTTCAAACGCAGAAATGATCTTGAATTAAATAATGTAGAATGTATATGGATTGAAGTGTTTGCCTCAAGAAATAAATCTATTCTTTTTGGCGTATTTTATAGACCGCCTAGTGCGGATAGATCATATATGCATTCTATAGAAGATTCCATAGCGCTAGCCAGAGAAACACGAATAAATGATATTATTATAACAGGTGATTTTAATATAAATGCTCTCGCTGAATCGTCGGCACGAAAAATTAATGAATTATGTCAACAACATGACCTAACGCAACTTATTGACGAACCAACACATTATACTGAACAAACATCGTCCATAATTGACTTAATATTTGTAAGCAATCGGAATACCGTACTACTTTCTGGAACAGGCGAACCCTTTTTAGATCAAACTGTTCGGTACCACTGCCCTGTTTTTGTTACCTTAAAATTTACAAAACCCAGATGTAAAACGTTTTATCGACATATCTGGCGTTACGACATTGGGGATTATCAAAAACTACGACAATTAATGTCGGACACCAATTGGGATCTACTAAAATGCGAAAACGTTGATATCTACGCAGAAAACATAACTAAAACAATATTGCACATAGCAAGCACATGTATTCCGAACAAAAATGTTTGTATCCGTACTCGAGATCTTCCGTGGATAAACAATAATATAAAGAAAAAAATTCGTCAACGTAAACGCCTTTACCGAAAAGCAAAGCAATTTAATAGTATTATAAATTGGTCAAATTTCCGTCATGTCAGGAATGAGGTTGTTTTACTTCTACGTAACTCGAAAATTGATTATTTTAACAGTATTGCACAGAAGCTCAAGTCATCCGATCTTTGCGCTAAAGACTGGTGGACAACACTTCGAACATTTATTCCTAGTAACACAAATAACACAATTCCGCCTCTTTACGATGATCAAACCAATAATTTTGTAGTGGAGGATATAAGTAAAGCCAATATGCTCAACAAGTACTTTGCAAGTCAGTGTTCAGTTAATGAAAGCAATCACGATCTTCCACCTATGCACAATGCAAACGCTAACAGTCTTCAGTCTATACTTATAACACAGGAGGAGGTCATTGACTCAATTAAATGTCTAAAGGTAGGAAAAGCATCCGGTCCCGATGGAATAGATAACCGAATCCTCAAAGAGGCAATGCATCAATTAAGCAACCCTTTGTGTGATTTATTTAACTCTTGTCTAAATACTTGCAAAATGCCTTCTTGTTGGAAAATTGCAAATGTGTGCCCAATTTTCAAAAAAGGAGATCCATCCTTAGCGTCTAATTATCGTCCAATATCACTGTTAAATACTACTGAGAAGATCTTTGAGAGGATATTACATAAACACATTTTTAATTTTCTTCGTGCGAATGCATTCTTTGCACCCACTCAATCTGGTTTTTTACCAGGTGACTCCACTGTCAACCAGCTTACATATATTTATAATTCATTTTGCAGAGCCCTAGACAATGGCCTTGAGGTCAGAGTTGTATTCTTCGATATAAGTAAGGCTTTTGATAAAGTATGGCACAAAGGTGTATTATGCAAATTACAACAAGCAGGAATTCGAGGAAATCTTTTATCGTTTTTGTCTAATTATCTTGCTGATCGTAAACAGACAGTTATATTACCGGGATCGCATTCAACCCCTATTGAAATTCTCGCCGGAGTTCCTCAAGGCTCTATTCTAGGACCACTTATGTTTTTAGTCTATATAAATGACATTATTACTGATATTAATGCACACATACATTTGTTCGCTGATGATACCAGTCTTTTCATGGTCGTGAATTCACCTAACGCTACTGCAGCCGTATTGCAGTCAGATATCGATAAAATTTCCAGCTGGGCTGAAAAATGGTTGGTATGCTTTAATCCCTCAAAATCCGAATCAATGCTAATTTCTCGCAAAATAAATAAACCAACTCATCCACCATTGACTATGCAAAACGTTAATATTCCTATTGTTGATGTCCATTAACATTTAGGAGTTTTTATGTCAAATGACTGTACATGGCATGTACATATATCCTACACAAAGGAAAAGGCATGGACACGAGTTCATATAATGCGTCGACTAAAAATAATGCTTGATAGAAAAACTCTCGAAAAAAATATATGTATCGTTTATAAGACCAATCCTTGAGTAATTGTACGCAATATGAAAAAGATGAACTAGAAAAAATTCAAATCGAAGCGGCGCGAATAACATCCGGATGTACACGTTTAGTATCATTAGAAAATCTTTATAATGAGCTAGGATGGGAAACTATTAGTCAACGAAGACGCAAAAATAAATTAATATTAATGTACAAAATATACTCGAACAATGTTCCCAACTACTTACAGTCTCTTTTGCCCGCAACAGTTGGGTCGAATAGCAATTACTCATTAAGAAATTCGTCACATCTCCAAACAATTCAAGCGCGAACGTCACTTTATTCAAATTCGTTTCTACCGTCCACTGTATCTGAATGGAATAATCTTCCCGATGTCGTCAAAAACGCGGAATCGATCCAGTCCTTCAAAAGGCTCATTAACAAAGATCGACCGATTGCAAATCCCCTATTTTTATACGGCGAAAGACGATCCCAAATGTTGCACACGCGCCTAAGAACAAAGTGTAGTGCCTTAAATGAACATCTTTTCAGGGGCAACATTATTACATCCCCGTTATGTCAATGTGGGCGTCATGAAACGACGTCACATTACTTTCTCGAATGCAATCAGTATGTACATATTCGCGGCGAACTTTTTAACTCAATATCCGTATATACTGTTCCCTGCATTGAAACTATTCTATATGGAGACAACACTCGTGACTTCTTAACAAATACTAAAATAGCTGATGCAGTTCACACATTTATTGTTAATAGCAAACGATTTGATTCGTAAATATGCTACAGAACGATTCTCAACCTTCTTGTCCTCCTTCGCCCTAATCAAGTATTTCTAAACTTCTTCTACTTTCTTCCCAGAACTCTACCAATCTCTTTCTTTCACCTTTCAAAGGTCAATATATTACCTGTTTTGTTTTACAAATGAAACTCTTTACTCGGAGTTTCTCTCCTTTTTTCATTCTGTTATTATCGTAACTTTGTTCGTCTGACAACATGTAATTGTATTTGTATTGGGAGAAGAACTATATAATACTTTGTCTTCCGTTTGTCTTCCGTTCTCATCCTATTCAAACATGTTAACTGTATACATGTTGTATGTACTTCAATGTATAACTTTGTGTATTGTTTGAAATAAATATGTTTAAACTAAACGGTTCACAGTAAAATAATGCATGCAGTTGGTACATTGTATATTTACGCAGCGCGGTTAAATTCAAGAGTGATTTCATATGCGGTCTGTATTATACGACGTTGCTCTAACGGTCATTGTCATTGTCAACAGACTAACCCCCAATGGCTAGACGTTCTAAAATTACATTGGTTATTTTTGGTAGTTTAAGAATGCCCCTTGGAAACATTAATACATTTGTTTTTACAACTTAATCACACTTGTTAAACATTTGATGAAAATCGGCAAACTGTTAAATATGTTAAGTGTTTGTTAAATTCAATTAGTTTTATATGACTACGGGTTTAACACGCCATATATGTATTTTAGCGCAAACCATGACAGCATATCGGAATGACGCCTTTTTTCTCCGAGAACTGTCTTTGCACGCATTTGGTCAGTTTCAACGGATTGCATTGCAGGACATTACGGCATTGTTTGGGACATTGCGACATTTGTAGGCTTGAAGTCCATCTTAAGTACAGAATCAAACACAAGTGTATAAATACAGTACATACATTTGCAAGTGTGTGTATTAAACGATTAAAAAGTCTGCATATGTAAAATATAATAGGAATGCTAAATGTATGTGGACACTATGTTGGTGTTGTGTAATAAGGTGTCATTGGGAGTAATTGATCCGAGGTATATATTTCTCTTACACTTACTTAAACTTTGAGGGCTTACAAAAAATGTATTGCGGTTTGGAACCACAACGCCTACCCCAAATTAAATACCATAGGGATATTGTTTATTGTGCCACAATATTTCAGTTGAGTTTTAAAGCTTAATTGTTTGATGTCTCAATATAGTCTTCATGTGTATAAAATAAAAAAGAACCACCCCATACAACCATGAATGAAATTGTGTCGTAGGTTAAATATTCGGCCTTTGAAGATGATATTTGGTGATTAATTGCCATGACTATCATAAGTAAAGGATGCTCATACAGTTAGTTGTAGTGTTGACAAAGGACATTCCGATTGTAATTGCGTATGTTAAGTAAGCAAATACGTAAAGTAAGCAATACAAACCACAATTCTATTTAGTGCTTAATAAATATCTATACACGACTTTAGTAAAATACTTGTTTCGACGCACAATCGGACAAAATGTGGACTATCACTATATTTCTTTCTAAAATGCACATTTAATGTTACTTTATCAATTTTAAACCAAAGAAATGATTTTTGTAATTAATCCAATCATGTGCGTAATAAACGTAACTTAACCTAATATTGTTAATTAATGTTTCCTACAGAGCAATTATTTTTACCGCGTCCCAGGTGTTAAACGATGATATTTAACCTGTTAAGCCACACGTCGATATCGTACAAGAAAGTTTAGTAATAATATACCAATCAACGGAAAACAGACTCTGTTGTTAAAGAAGTGTTGAATGCAGTTGATTCAGTCCTCGCATTACATTCAGAAGATGAATGCTTGTCCAGATAGACCATAATTGAAAGTATAGTACCATCGTTTTCAGATAATTCCCATTCACATTTTATTTCACGAAAGAACAACAACACCATTATTTCCGTAAAATGATGCTATATATGGATCTAAAACCATCTTACTGGACCTGAGCTATGGCTTCGCACATGTCCAGTCCTAGTTATATACAGCAATTCCAAATGTCACCGAGAAAACGTGTCGTCCCGGATTAGCATGTGTAGTCCACACAATCTAATCAGGGACGACACTTTCCGCTTTTATGCTATTTTTCGCGTTAAAAGCAGGTCTTTTATTAGCACAAATGCACTTAAGGCGGAAAGTTTCGTCCCTGATGAGCCTGTAAGGACTTCGCACATGCATTGAAACCCCTTTTTCACAGAGCGAGGCTTAATTTTATCTTACCTAGCAACCTATACCGAATGTATCGTAGCCCGGTCTCAGTGTTAACACATATTATTAAAGTAAAACACAAACTGCGACAACAGAAGGGAATATATCAGATGAACTTACTCTTCACATATAAGAGTTGTTTATCAAACGTCAAAAATAAAGAGGTTGACGAATTTTATGAGCTCTCACAAGCTTTGCACACTCGCATTTTATGTTGTATTGAAGACACGAAAACAAAACTATGTTGCAATTGCTTAAAAGGTTGTTAAGATTCATTATGTTTGAATGGAGCATACCGGAAAGAAGACGTTTACATATGTTATATGTGTTCATACATAAGTAAACTAAGCGCAACTACGACAGCATTCTATCAGTATGATCAATGCTATAAAGTGTTCAGAAACAGGCAAACGAAATTGACAATATGGTGTCATAAAGTGTTTCTTACGGACGAGCTAACAGCCGCACATTTGTGTTTCATTTACAAGATGATCAACGTAAGTTTATACACAGCTAAAGTATTTAAAACACGTTGACTGGCTCTGACATTTTGACATCAATTATATATGACGCCTGAACAATGGAACGTATAGTAGTGGTATAGTAGTGGTAGATTTCCCCTGGTAGAGATAATTTATGAATTACAGTCACAGTATTCACTCGATTATTATCAATCTGAGACCCGCGAGAACCACTTGTGTCAATTATAAATATACACAAAATGAAATACGTTTAAAGAGATATACAGCCATAATGTTGGTTTGTGTTGGCGGAAGATGCTCATTTATAGGAATGAAATCAAAGATCGCGGAAGTTTATGTTCCTGTGCAGGTCGTAGCTTCATCACACCCACATCAATTACTGGATGTTGTGCCAGTTTATTTGACTTATTTCTAATTATAAGATACTTTGATTATGTATCTATAGATGTAAGTAATCACAGAAATATTATGTGAAAATTAAACAAAAACACAAACTGCGAATCATCCGTACACATTAAAAATATATATACATGTGAAAGCGCGTTATTCGAACTTACCGGTTTTAGGGTTATTCGTACACATCTATTGGACTCGTTTAGTTTTGGTATTTTAAATTATCACGATCATGCCAAATATATTGGTCTATTTCATGAAATTATTTATATTAGATCAAACATTTAATCATTTATAAGTGTTATATTTTATCTATGTATTTTTATGCATTGTATAGGCAATGTGTATTTTGTCTAAAAAATAAAATACTCTCAGTTGTTAATAAGAATTTAAATCTTAGTACGGTTTCTGGAGTTTCAGTTTACGTATTAATTATATCAATAAATTATGGTATATATCACGTTATTGTTCAAAGCATATTACGAATATATTATTTAACTGCCATGTCTGCTTTGAAATTACGATTTCCAGACAGGATGATCGCTCACTGACCTTGATACCGAGATGGAATGAAATGAACCAAACAAGAGGTCACGATTGGATTGCTGGAACAACGGTTTATGTAACATTCAATACTGTTTATTCAACTGTACCTACATACATTTACTCTAAATTATTAGAAATTGTCATACACGGATATAGAGAAGCATAGCCATTTATTTATAAAAAAACGACGCTCTCCACCATTTTGGCTAAACATCTTCTGCTATTCCGCACGGGCAAAATAAAAAAACGGAAATCGAATTGAGTAAGGTTCATTTATATGTTACGAATAAGATCAAATAGTTATATATAAATCATCAGGGGAGGAAAGGATAGACTATACGAAATGTTGTCAAATTACAATCTGGAATGTTAGAGAGCATTTTAATAGAGTTCGTGAAGTACAACCTAATATAACCTAATAGTAAATAGTGATATATGTGTTTTCGACTTGTTTAAGTATCTTTCCCTGCAAAAGGTTTTGCTGTCACTGGTTTACTGTAGCATTGTATACCCTTTGTATGATTTCTTGTGACAGTAAATGAACAAGAAATGTCGTTGAGTGTCTGAGTGTCAATTGATTTTTCACAACACTTTAGGCCCTTAGCATGCCCAAGCATTAATAATATTCGTTTATTCAATATAAATTTTAAATAATCAATTATATTTTTTAATAATGTGTTTTCATAGAAACTAAAAGTACCCTAGAGCTTAGTCGGGCGGTACTTTTTTACCACATTTTTATTTTGCTGTCGCATAAAAAAATACTACATAAGAGGATACAACGATGAACGTTCATTGCTTAATTTTAATTTTATGGTCACCGCTTTCTTAAAAACTCATACAAAATTCCACAACTGCAGATTTTGTTCTACAACTATAGTTTACAAAAGAGAAAACAAAGAAACCTATCACGTTGCAAACAAGCTAATACGTAAAACATAATGCATGCGTATGAATGATTTGGAAGCCTTATTCACTCACTTATTCATCCTTTTGAAATATATTTACGAATATCCGCAAATGTATTTCATAACTGGTGAACGTGTAATCGTTTAAATCCTCGGCTTTAGTAGTCCATAGTATTGGAACATTCGGAAGATTTTATATATCAAACAGGTAGTTCAGTGGTAGTTTATACATGTTTTGTCGCGATGTCCGTCCAAATACAACTTTACAGATGTTTTCCTCGAAAATAACAGTAATCATTTTTTTCTTCTCGTTCTCAATATTTTAAAATTAAGCATGGATTTTGGTACTTTATTTCACAGCCTGTGTCGTGTGCTGAGAAAACTGGGCAAAATGCTTGCGCGTAAAGTGTCATCCCAGATTAGCCTGTGCAGTCCGCACAGGCTAATCCGGGACGACACTTTCCGCCTAAACTGGATTTTTTGCTAAGAGGAGACATTATTTTAACCAAAAATTCCATAAAAGCGGAAATTGTCGTCCCTGATAAGCCTTTGCGGACTGCACAGGCTAATCTGGGATGACAAATTACGCACAAGCATTTTGCCCAGTTTTCTCAGAATGCGCCACATATTGTTCGACAGTTTTATGACAAATGTTTCCCTATAAACACAATAAGTACTAATTTTACAACGTTATTCCTAGTGTCGCTTTTGTAAAGCAACCTCCATTCGCTATTTGGTTGCAAAAAGTGATTTAACAATAATATTTTACATCAACGAATCAACTTTAATAATAACGATACAAACAGTTTATACAGCGTGTATAATTAAAGTGGTTAATTTCTTTGATTATTTAATATCCGGTCTGCAAGATGTGCACGTTGTTCTATTAGTGACTGATCTTGTCCTTAATAAAGAAAGTCAAAATAACATAAGCTAAAAGTCGACAAGCTGTACAATTTGTTTGGTGTTTTTTTTATTGTTTTTGAACGACTGTTTCTATAATACGACAAACACATAATTCAACAAAACAACGTGAAACGTACATTGACATGTAGAAGCAGAAACAAGTCTTTTGGTTCCCAAACCGGCCTTGTAACATTTTTTCGCTTCATTGATTTCAGGAGATTACGTTTTTCGGTTTCTACAAGTGACACAGGTCCTCTAGCAGTCATTTATAGATTTGTATTAACTTAGTTTTAAATAAATTCATAAACACATTTCAAAAACTTAAAATAGAATAGATGAAATGGTAACACATAACCGCATGGACGCATTATTTGGTGTGTTTGCTAGTTATCGATCTGAAGTACATCATATATTCGTCAATACAACATAGTAATGTCATTAAGAAAAGTTCTCCAACGTATGTCATAATAAACGAAAAATATATTTGACATTCTCTATGTTAGTCCAAAGAAATATGTTTTGTCGCATATTTGTGATAGAAAATTATTTAAACGCCATGCATAATTTGCATTCTTTAACTTGTGGAAACGCTATTGTTTTAAAAGCCTTTATAAACATTTTTCGATTGATCAACTGCTAATGATGCGCTTTACGCAGCTTATACAAGTGAACCACTTGCACTGTCTCTGACATCCCCAGTGCCAGTATTTTTTACGCCAGTACTATGTGTCATCTTCTGGTGAATGATTTCCCAATACAGAGGACATTTACGGATCACAATCACAGTAAATGCTTTTAAGATCGTCGCGTAACGGATTAATCTGCTAACGAGATTTAATTTCGCAATGAGTGCACTCTGCAGGCAATCAGTTACCTATTGATCACAGATTATTTGTCTGACAAGTTGAACAAAAAGCTTATTCTCGCAAACGCTCCTTTGTTGAACTGAATGTGGAATTATTTAAACTTTGTTTTGTACAAATGACGACTACTCAAATATATTAAGACCAACATGATTATAAAATATGTGATGTCTAAATCAATGTTTTACTCATAGAGTGCTGAATGTAGGTGAGCTTATCTGGGCAGCATCTGGATTGCGTCTGGCACTAATTTACTGAAACGGAATTTGGCCTGAAACGGTTTGGCATACTTAAACCAAACTTCGCAGCATTGTTCCATGAATCATTCTCCATACACTCTTTAAAATAATTATGTATACTTATATGGCTCCCCAAAACAAACAAAACCTTGACTAAACTTAATCACAAGCCGATAAAGAATGTATAAGTATAAAATACAATAACTAATTTACATGAACACATTGTGCTACTTCATAAAGACACGTGTTGCATATCGTTTGCCAACGTCCATGTTCGATCTTTTTTATTATACAAGCACTAGCAGTAAAATATCATATTTCGGTATGAAACATATCAGTATTTCGTTTTTATTAAATTAGGAATTATAGACCGGCTTAGTGATTGATGTAATACAATTTTGGATATCTTATAGAAACCGATTTATATCAATGATAGCATTTGACGGAATATAATTTATGGCAACAGAATTGTTTTTTTTTATTAAATTTGAACCTCAGGGAAAAATGTCTCAGTTATAAATTTCATAATGACTTTTAATGAAATCCCAGGAGGCAATTTGGAGAAGAGAATTTTACAAAGAAATGTAAAGTGTCTTCTTCGCTAAATAGTGTTACACGTTTATGATGTTGAAAGAATACCATTTACATGTTTATTTAATTTAAGAAACATGTCATCGTTCCATTTTAAGATACATAAAAACTGGAACAATGCTGTTTCAGACATTTGTATCGTAATAATGTAGGAACAAATGCGTTTCGATAGAATGACTGCTTTATTCTCATTGAAGATTAACATAACTGACATTCAATGGAGGTTAGTTCAACAGTGTAGTTATTAGGTAATTGCACAAATTCCATTTGAGAACACTTTTTGCTGATGAGCAATTCTTTCTTTATTGACCTATTTTATATTTAACACTCGTTTGTACAATGTGAATAATTAAATCTCTGCCATAAAGGTCTGATTGTATTTAATAATAAACTCTTGGTGTTAAAAGTGTATTTATTTGTTCAAATGTTTTGTCTCCAGTTTAAGCAACGATTGTTTCACAATTACTTTCGGAACCACTTTGAAGAGCTACATAAAGCAACTAAATACAATAGCCACGTTCGTTTATTTTGTGAAGACTTTCTGTTATCCAATTGCGAATTAAATTGATCGAATTAATTCATTGATAATTTCCTGGTTTTGATATAATTCATTTTGGTGCAAAGCCAAAGTGCGATGTTTTGAAGACATTTTGTAAGTATTGACTGGTATGTGCTTTTAGAGCTTTAATGGATAACACCTGTATTGTGTTGTTAAACTCACTTAGATAGATAATTATACACACGTTTTAAAGAACAATACATTTAAACATACAGTTGTATCCAGTAGGGATAAAAGGAAATTTAAAACAGAACAAGTTTCACTCTTTTCTGATATATTTCGCCTTAAAAGGCTTTGTCAACGTTTTTTTTTTTACAAATTAACTACCTTTTCTTTATGTTTCTCAACCAAAACAATTGTATATTGACGTCAAAAAACAAATAAACTGGAAATGACGTCATGACGTCAAACGGCAGCGACGCACATTTTAGGCCTTTTAAGACAATTATATATAGGTTGGTAGTCAGTGATGTGTTGATTGCAATGATGCTCATGTTTGACAAACGACATCAATACGTGGTTTACATTTATTATGTATTGTAAAAATGAGTTATTTTTGTGTTTGAATTGTATTTATCTGACACATTAATTGTTGTAAAGCTGTTTATGTACAACACTTATTTTCACATGATAACAAATTGATCATAAACATCACTATAATTTTAAATATGATGTAAGATAATTGGTGCTTCAAAAATCTGTGATACGTGTACATGTATTCACGTTGTTCAATTTAGCTTGAAACAGTTCTCACAAGTCTTGTAGTGCAAAATGTATACATTCTACTTTCAAATAAATCCGGTTGAATGCCGTTTCTGGTATAAAGGCGAATATCACATGGCGATAAGGGGAAACAACGGGCCATGTTTTATTTTGTCATTCACATTTCCACTAAAAACAACAACAACGAAAACAAATTAATCATCCTTAATGATAATGTTAATAGAGTTTACCATGCTATGATAGGCCAATAACGTATTTCTAATCTATACTGTTCGTGCTTATTAGAAATCTTGTAAGTTTGTGTTTTAAATTTACAGAACAAGATCTCTTCCCAAGCTTACATAACGTTTTTTTACTGCTGATACTATCGACCATAACATAACCAGGTATGTACTCTTCTATTGATATTGCATTTTCGAAACCTTCGTTGATGACAGATCATTACAATTATATATGTGAATTACAATCGTTGAACAGTCTGAATAATGAAGGTTCGTCCCCCGGTACTGCGGTTTCACACGACCAAAGCTGAGTAAGCAAACAAGTGCCCATTTGGTTCGGGCAGTAAAGTATGTTTTCGCCCCGCTTAACCCATTTATGCCTAGTGGACTCTCCCATCCTTCTAAATTGGATCAATTTATTTCGGAAATTAGGGATGTCTAGTATATTTATTTCTATAGTTAGAATATTTCAGAAATTCCTTTAAGCAAACAGCGCAGACCCTGATGAGACGCCGCATCAGGCGGCGTCTCATCTGGGTCTACACTGTTTGCCAATGCCTATTTTTCTAAACGCTAGGCATAAATGGGTTAAATATATTTTGTGTATCAAATAATGACGTGAAACAACACAATATGTATGTTTGGCTCAAATACCGAATACACCAAACTCAAATCGTGGTTCAGTTATTTATTTTTAATTATAATCATTTAAAGGGACTGTAAACCACGAATGACGAAAAAAGAAAAGTTCTAAAATACCGTATTTTTTACAATTATTAGTTTATNTTTTGAGTATCAAATAATGACGTGAAACAACACAATATATATGTTTGGCTCAAATACAGAATACACAAAACTCAAATCGTGGTTCAGTTATTTATTTTTAATTATAATCATGTAAAGGGACTGTAAACCACGAATGACGAAAAAAGAAAAGTTCTAAAATACAGTATTTTTTACAATTATTAGTTTATATGGATTAAAAAATCATGACTGGTATATAACATTACTTGAAAAAAGTTTTTTTTTATTTTTTCTTTATTTGTGTATGTATTTATTTTTACTGGGTATGCATACCAGGTAACTACCAGTTAACTTTACATAACGCGAGTAGATTGATCATCATCGTCACGTAGTTAACCCAGGAATGCAAATTGTGCATGCGTAGTGAATTGTATATATTTTATATATAAAATGATCAATCTACTTGTGTTATTTATAGTGTGTATATCGTTATGTCACCTATTTCCGCGATGTACTTTCGATTTCACTTCGCGAAATTTTTTATTACCGAATATACTGAAAATATGAACTTTTTTTAAGTAATGTAATATACCAGTCGTGATATTTTAATCAATATAAACTAATAATTGTAAAAAATACGGTATTTTAGAACTGTTCTTTTTTCGTCATTCGTGGTTTACAGTTCCTTTAAAATATACTCATCATTAGGTGCGATCAAAGACATAACGATATTGTTTTCTTTTCGCGTGAATATTGATACCGCCAATAACTTTCCTTCATAAAACTCTGTAATGACGAGGATTTCGAAGACCTTCCACAGCGACTGTCAAGCAAATTATCAACACACAACTTCAGTAAGCAGGTTTAATGTCTTCCATCCTCTGACATACGAATCATCTATCATGGGCTGGTTTTGGCAAATACCCTAGCATGTGTTTACCAGTGAGAGAAAGCCTGTGTTGTAATCACAGTGACTCTTCTTTGGGAAAGTGGATGAATACATGACCTGTCTAGGTGTTTTTATTATTCTTGCACTGTTAACAGCCGATATCACCTCACGAAATACCTTGTCGTTAGCCTTTTTATAATTGTCCTTTGTCTGAAGTAAGTTGCCTGAAAGCAGCAAATAATATATATTGGCTCGCATTCCGCGGCGTTTACAGATTGAGTCGTCATTGAGTCCCCGGACTTTGAGGTTTGTAGTACTTAAAGGACAAAACGATCATTTTGTGTTCCTAAATACGAAGGGAAAAGGCAATGTATGCCATATTGATTTGGTCTCTTACGCAATTATAAACAAAGTGTACAACGGCGCTTCAAACATACATGATTGAGTAAAAGTATTTACAATTTTACTACCATAATATTACTCGAGCACATTTAGTACCTTGTATTTAAATCAACCAAAGTCAAGTACCGAAAATTAGATCTTGTTTTATTATAAATTATTGCAAGGTAGTGTAGATAAATGAAACATAATAATATAAATTATTTGAATTTAGTTCCACTTATCAAACCCCAAGTCTCTCATTTTGACGATTGAAACGTTCTATAAGAATATATAAATCATACAATAGTGACAAGACATGGTTGCGCTGTCGTCTCGTGAAACATTAGAGAACGCTGTCTCGGCAAAATTGCCCTACTGGTATATCCATTTGACACCATTTTGCATATATATGGTCCCAGAAGTATTGGGAGTGATAATTGCATGTGCATGGATTTGCTGTTTTCTCTCCGTCCGTTTCATTAAAAAAAATAAGTTGTATTGTCTAGTATGGTTGGTTAAGGTAAAGTAATAAACATGTACATTACCGTCATACCATAAATTGTCGCACGTACGTATAACACTGCTTCCATATAATGTACTTTAAGTTTAATAAGCGGTTTGCATTAATTATATTTGAAATAAATTAAGATTATCAGTAAAATCATTAACTTGGGAAGAACGAAGTGATTTATAAACTTCAATGGATTGGGTTATTGCACACATCCACGAAGCTTGGATGTTGTACTTTCATGTTGTACGAAATTATTTTGGTAATTAAAACCAACTTATTTAGTGTTAAGACAATTAATTTCTTAACTATAATTCAATGAACAATTTATGTGAAATGTATGATGATTAAGTGTACATTGTCGAAATTAATCCCCATTTAATAAGCAGTATTTAAGCTTGAAAAAAAGCTTACACCATAAATATTATATTAATAACATTATCTGATTTTATTTTTTTCTGCATTTGTTATATTTTGTTTTCAAAATAACGACACACTATTGTGTGGAAATGATGGGACAATATAGTTCTATGTAAGTTTCACATAAATAAAAGTTTATTTGCTTTGCACGTTAACATTCACCAATTTTCAATGTTCGTGTTTCAGATTGTCTAAGCTTTGCTTAAAAAGTTATCTGTATTCAACAATAATCATTTAAACTTTTAATTTGATATTAATAATTTAGTGTCTATATCTGTTATAAGATTGCACATCATTACACGTTAAACAATCATAGAACATGTGAATTAAATAAAATATTCTGGTTATCAAAACCTTATTTTGTATAATATAACGTTAATTTGATCGCCTTGATACCGCACGATAAAACTACAAGATTCTTAACGCCATATGCACTTCTACTTACGACACGTGTTTTCAGATATTACATGTTCATGTTAATAGAATAACATGCAAGTAAGACTAATGTGTTCAGTTATGAAAAAACAACAACATATTTTAAGTCCACCATCGACATGGATACCAGCAAATGCTCATTGGATCATGGTTAAACATTAATGTTCGTAAAGGGTCATAATCACATTAAGAACTTTACATATAAATTAATATTATACACCAATTGAAGATTGGATAAATCCCAATGCACCAATTCAGACGCGTGCGGCTAGATTACAGTGATTTTGTCTCTCAGTAATTGCATTAAATTGCTGTTATGTTGTTACAAACGTCAATTTTAGTGCATCATTGAAATTCTCGTCTTGCGAACAATCAGCAAATAACAGCTTGTTATCTCCATTGTAAGGTTAATAAATTGAACTGCAGAAGACATCTTTATTTCATTTTAATTTTTGTTATAAAGACAACAAAACAATTTTATGGGCGGTAACCATGACGATTATAGTTTGTTTTAACCGACTTCTGCATAATTCATCCAAATTACAGGGCGTGCGAAGACGCATAAATACGCCGCTAGCTAATTATGTTTTTGCGCATATAAAATAATAACAAAATCAGTTCAAAAGCTTAAGGAAGATGAGAATGTTTACAAACATATGATTTATATTATGTATAATGATTTATGGTACATGTAATACATTGTTGTTTCGCACTACCTGTATATTTTGAAGTTGAATATACACCAGTCATGGTCTTGTTCCAAAAGCATAGTGTGCAATTCACATATTTAAGGAATGGCTTAATTGCAACATCAGTCAACTGGTTTGATAAACTTAAGAAAAAGTAACACTTGTCCATAACATTCAGTAATCTGTCAAATAAGAATCATTCGGCATTTATATTCAGATGCCAATTCAGATCTCAGTTAAAGCCAGAACTCTTTTGGCAATCATAGCCCTCTTGTTTATTAAAAACAATGTCTTATAACAAACTTATGAAAACAAAAAAATGGTGTTGGTGGCTCATCCATATTTTTCGGCATTCTGACATTCATAATAAATAATGTATTACAAGAAAATACTATGTTTACAAATTTTGGCAGAAAAATACTATTCAACCGAATTGTTGTTGGATGATTGAATTGTATGCAGAATATTTAACGAATACACTTATCTATTAATTGACAACATTGGCTGAGAATAACGTAATAAATAATACATCGTGCATGTTTGATCTTTTATGTAATGCCTTATTCTCAACATCATTTATATCAGTCACTTTATTGTAGTATTTCCGCTGAATAGTTTTAAAATTTAGTAAAAACAAAAACAGCGAATACATGTAGGGAATCAAATTGAATGTCAATTGTGTTTTCATATTTATATAATTTTGTTATACTGTTTTTCTATTAACTAGAAACCTCCACTGAAAGTCATCACTTATCCATATACTTCTTTTAAAAAGAAACATATATAGATATGTAACATAAATTACATACACTGATCAATATAGGTTTAATTGCAAACAAAACAACATCTTGGTTAAAATTAACTTATATTTTACCTTCGACATTGGATTTTGAGGTTTATATTTACCTGGAACTAGTCCAATTAGCATTATGCATCTGTATAGCGCATTGTCTTATATAATAACCTGACTGTAATTAGAAACAATAAATTGTACGCATACATGAATTACATAACGAATTTTCTATGACTTTCGATCTGAAAGTAGTACTTTGACATAAAATTGAAACGACGCGTTTGTGTGATTAAACCCTGAACTTATACATTCGAGCACCTGCGCCACGCTTCTTCGAAAATCTACCTTCCTGTAGTATTTTAGCAATACATTTGCGCTTGTTTATTATTTGACCTTACAACATGTCCTTTTCCATGAAGATATGATCTGAATCTTCTGTGACATCACCTAGAATAGAAAAAACAGTGCTGCCAAGTTGTTTAAATATCCAGCTTTTTATTGGTTGACCATATACTAAACATCTTCAATGGTTTTTAACACACATCTGCTGTAAAAACGGATTGTTTGATGTCGATTATTTTACTAAAATGTGTCTTGTTGGATGCCTAACAATGTCAAGATTTTTTAAGAAATATGGGTTGTATACAAGTGAAGGTTACTTTGTACCGAATTACTTAAGACCTATTAAAAACTGGATACCCGATAGTGTGTGCATTAAATTTTAAAATAATGTTGGTACTGTTGTATTATTAAACATGCATTGATGCTTCTAAACCCGTATGGCTTATATTGAATAAACACGCATTTGTCCTTGTATAGCAGATTTAATACACTCGTATGTGCATTAGAACTCCACTTACATAAATTGACTTCATTAAAAAAATATGGATTCGTGAAAAAAGCAATGACGCCTGACTGATATGAAAGTTATTTTTTTTATAAACAAGATCAAACCAATTCTTCAGACTTGAAATGTGAAGACATATTCTTAAAATTGGTTTGTTCTACAAACCTTTTATTCTAATTACCCAACAATTTTCGTAAAAATCTGTCTGTATTAGTTTAAACATATTTATTTCTTTTGGCAAGTACAATATATCAAAATACACAATACAATATATATAAGAAAAGGATTGACACGGAAGAAAGAATTCTTATAGAGTTTCTTTCCTTGGGATTATATTTACACATAAGTGGCAGTGTATTAAAAAGTATTAAGAAGCAAACCATATAAATTAAAATTAAAAGTACACCTTTTGAACCAATAAAAACCGCTAAATCGCTATGCTGATGAAATTATCTTGTGTTTTTATACTCTCCTACATTAACTATCAAATACAATAAGACAATAACCGGTGTCTGCATCTGGTATATATACATATATATATGCGTATGTGTTGGTTGTTAATTATCCGAAAAAGAAACAATGGAATTATACTGAACACATTCGGCAAATTAAGCATAATAAAACGTGTTTATTATAAAATGGTTACTTACAATAAAGTGAGCTGTTTAATTTTTAGTAAACGCAGGCACGAACTTAATATGATAATTTCATCAATAAATAATAATATATAAATATTGACATGCAGCAAAACATGAGAATGTGTGGCAATTCATATAGTTTATTCTGAAAATGCATTTCATGCAGTGCAGATGTTTATACCAGTCAATTAATCCCATGAGAATTGAACAAAACACATTATACCGCGTGAACAAATTACCCGGGCTCACGTCTTTGTGTATTGAATTATGATTATTATATATCTTGTATAAAGTATTAACTTAACATATAAAGTAGATGTGACACAAACATTATGCTCTGTATTTAAATAAAACTACCGGATGTTAAAAACATAATTACATTGGTTTAACTTAATTATGCTTTCTTAACTGTTTGTGTGGACATTCTTACCGGTGTTTATGTTGTCCGTACATGGGTAATATTTTTTTATACATCAATATCAATAACTATGAAAAAGTGAGCCGAAATAAGTTAATTCAGCAAACAACATCCTTATTAAACTGTTATGTCTTGAGACATTACTTGTGTCAAAGACAACACTTTGTATTTAGAATATTAACATTGATAACGTCACAGATTCGTGGGCTACCTTTTCTATAAAGCCCCACATATTGACAGCGGCATTTAGTCAGCGGATTCTGACATATTATACATGCCCGATGAATAATGATACAATAATATATGCGTCAATATAAACATAATTTTTTATACATATGTAAATATGACTTTTATACGACCACATTCTAGACGTACAGCGAGTTGTGTGTCTGAGTATGTGCTCTATTTAAAATGTGTAACTGTTTAAGTGAGTTTGACTGTTTTGAATGTAAATCACCCGGTCGATTTGTATATTTGAGCCTCGCTCATTAAAAAGGGGGTTGTACTGCATATGCGTAAAGTGTCGTCCCAGATTAGCCTGTGGAGTCCGCAAGGCTAATCAGAGACGAGACTTTCCGCCTAAGCTGGATTTTAATCAAGAAGAGTCTTCATTTAAACAAAAAATACTAAAGAAGCGGAAAGTGTCGTCACTGATTAGCCTGTGCGGACTGCACAAGCTTATCTAGGATGACACTCTACGCACATGAATTTAACCCTATTTTCTCATATCGAAACAATTTATTTTATTTTATAATCAGATGACATTTACATGTAGTCCAATAGTTCAACTGAACATAAAGAACCTTCAACATTTTTAAGAAGCTAACTCAATAATAGGATTACAGTGACTGAGATTCAATTTGCAAGAGCTCGTTGCGCATCGGATACGTGTCATCGACAGAACACCACGTTTTCGAATAACGATAGGGGGAGCAGTGTTTTATTAATTACCCAGATGGCAATAACGTGCATTAATGTCGGTTTAACAAGGCATGAAGACAATCAATGACGATGTTTTATCAAACATTTAAGAGAATATCTAATTTATTAAATGTCATGCTATATGTATTATTTAAAATGCAAATACTCGACATTTCATGCACAATCTGGTTTTCATTAAGGTTTAACTTTGTATTTAAATTAAACATGGACACGATATGTAAACCACCTTGATTAAACAAATGTCAGAACTACCAATACTATCAGTATAATACCTCCTAGGTTTGTTATGAATTCACTTGGTATACAGGACTCCGATCATAGATAGATGGTTTCCTGAAACAATTGTGTATGTATGTATGTATTTATTTTGACCTTGCAGTCAAGGATAACCCATGAAAGTGCAAGCACTTATTTCCAATGGGGTCCTTTTTTGTTTTTTGCTAATGAGACAGCGGGTATAAGAGACAGTTTTAGAGATACAAGGAATCCGGGTGCGATACCCTAGCTCTTTGCGAATAGATCCCTTGGTTCTTTTACGTGCTCAGTGTATAGCACCGATACACGCGAGAATTACATGGGTTTCATACCAGTACATCTCTAGTTGGGTGGGAAACACTTGAAGCTTTTCTGAAATGTCCATTGCCCCGGCCAGGGATTGAACCCACGACCGCTGGAATGGTAGACCAGTGTTTTACCACTCGACTACCGACCACCCTATGACCATAAGCTATCGAATGGAATATTTGATTGACCATTGATCAGTCAGTTACACAAGAGTTATTGACCTAAACATTGAACTTGTTGATACACTTTTTGACATTGTAAGTATATTAAATTATTATACTGAGTTTAACAGATCTCACCGGGATGTCTCATGGGTCGTTCGGCCGACAGATTGTTCTAGACATATTGTCACTGAACATTTATATAGGAGAACAATTTGGAATTGGATGTGAGCGGCCCATAGTCTTATGCTTCACACTGCAAGCATAGCCAGATTGATAATAAAGCTTTATTGTTGAGTTCATCGTATTCAAAATGACTGAATCTTTTTATTATTATAGAAACTCGCATTACTTCTTTTCTCTGCAATTGGGGTCTCTCGATATTAAAACAAATAAGTTCAAATGCCATCTTATAGTGACATCTGAAAATGCAACGTACCTACAACGCAAGCCTTAGTAAGCCAGCACTTGAAAACTTGTTCTTTATTCTACTATCAAACAATGCGGTAGGACCTACCGCCATCCGTGTGTTGTAATGTAAATACTACTAATAAAACAGGTGTATCACAGATGATATTTTACCAGCGTGGCAGAAATCAGTGATCTAGAAGTAATACACCCAGTTGGAAGGGAATAATTTACATGGCAGACAAAACCTGCGTGTTATCAGACAGATATACACACTCCAGTGGCAGGAGCTTTGATTAGTTAGCATGGCTTGAATTTTTAAATGTCATCTTTGAATTGATTTGGTATTGCCTACTTTACATGAATCTATTGATTTCAATTTGGGTTATAATATTAAAAAACACAATCACTTTTTATAGTGCATGCAACAGACTGTGCCAATTTAAAATAATGTACTGAATTCAATTTAGTTAAATATATCCGAAATCTGTTGCAGAAACAGCCACCAATCGAGAATATGCTCCTCCGTCTTCCTTTTATTGTAAATCCTGGGGATAAAATATTTTTCATTTTTGTTGATCCGACCTTTCTGTCTTCTTACTCTCGGTAAATCCCTAAGGAACTAATAAGGCACGAAACACAAACGTACACATGAAATCCATTTCCGTAATTCAACAGACAATATATTGAATACATTCACACAACAAATATATTGTCTGACATTTTATGGATAAACGTATCTGCGACTGACAGAAATTAAATTTTCTCAAACATTCGACTCTTTGTTCACTAATGATATCGAGAATAGCCGCGTTCGCACAACACTATAATCTTATATTTGTTGAATGTCGTCGGTTATCCGTTAATCATCATTTGTATTTAAGAAGAGATATATAAAGTCTTTTGGCAGAAAGGACATTACGGGAAGTTTTTTTTTGCGAGGACTGCTGGGTAACTGCTCAATGTTGTGTGTTATTATTTGTTAAATATTTGTTCCGTTGCTACAATAAAAAAAACAAAACATAACAATAGCACAGACACAAATAAACATCGAAGAGTATCTTGTCATTATTGAACATTTGCAATTTTTAATGTTAAAGTCTGTTTTTCATCGAATCCATTTGGAAGCTCCTTCGATAATTATTAGTCCGATACTTGTTCATATCCATCATTCCAAACTGTAAACTTCGATAACCTCGTGTCTAGATTACGTACTGCAAGACCGCTTCTCTAAATAAAGTACTGCACTACCGCTAGTCTAGATTAAGTACTGCAATATCGCTTGTCTAGATTAAGTACTGCAAGACCGCTTGTCTAGATTAAGTTTTGCAAGACCGCTTGTGTAGATTAAGTACATGATTGAAACCTTTGTGACGAAATTATTGCGCCCATTTATAAGAATTTGTTCACTGCATGTTTATATTGTATTGACATGTTTAATATGTATTGTTATATGTTTATGTATATATGTAAAAGGTTGTTTTTGGTAAATATTATACATTTCTTGTTTATATTGTGGAACATCTCAAAAGTATGATAATTGTGGCGTGTTGTTTTCGTTTGCGAGGGGAACTTTGGATTTTTGTTAATGTCGTTTTGTTTATCTGGTTGATCCACGCTCTGAATTATTGCGACTCCTGAGATTCTGCCAAAAATTGTTTGTGCTCGTTTGCGTGTTGAAGTGATGTTATTGTGAGAAAGTTCCCCGTTTAATAAACCAGACAAGCCAGAAACTTCTTAGAGAATGCGTGAATTTTTTCATTTGGTTTCGTTTTAGGTTGTACATATGGTTATGTTCGAGTACAGTTACTTATTTGATTGACTTATTGTAATTATAAAAGTTGCATATCAAACAGTTTAATCAATTGTTCACGACTTCCGTTTGTTTGAAGCAAAACTAGCGGATTACCGACACAACTTGTTTGCGCAGGTAATGGTGTAGTTTTTGTTTACATATCAATGCCATTACGTGTGATATATTATATTATTATTATGCATTAAGCATCCACATCTCTTAAGATAAAACATTATGCAAACAATAAACATGCAACTGTCCCATGTCCGTAGCGCAGCCAAATTCTCTGTTACAAAACATGTAAACCACCACTTTCCGCTTATATTGTATTTTTTCGCTTTACAGGACGAAACTCCAATTTAGGCGGAAACTGTCGTTCATGATAAGCCCGTCTGGGAGACACTTTACGCACATGCATACAATCCCTTTTATCAGAATGAGGTTAATTTTAAATCACAATATTAAACATGTGATGCCGATTTATTAATTCAACGCGCTATCTGTGCCAACACAGTTTGTCCCTCATGTGTTTTTGTCTAAAGTAATGCCTCCAAGGATTAGACATAATTATGATTTATTACATTTTATGTGATATCATTTACCACTAACAGAATAACAAAATTACAATTTGTGAATGTTCAATTATTCATGTCCAATCTAGACCTCTATCTATATTGTGCTACATTGATCGTGCCTTTTTTTAAATCACATGTAGCTGCCGAGTCAGGAGGCTCATATTTCGTATTTTAGGAATTGTAGAATATATTACGTGCCTAACCGCATACCATGAAGTAGGTCTACTCAATATATAGTTTATTTAGAATAGTAAGACTAATTAATGCATTCATGTATAAGATAATGCATTCTTAATTGACCAATGCGATTAACAGGTAAGTAATCACTGTAACCTTCTTTGAAAAGTATTTAGTAAGGCATAACACGTTTACTATTCAACCGTTTTGTTGCATGAAAATACGCACCTCCAATGAAAGTTTTAGTTTCTACTCAATAAAAACTTGGAAACATATAACGCAATTGTCGTTACAAGCATGCGTTGGTGACAATTACTTTTGTCGTATTTGCAACAAGAATTAGCTAAGACTAATATATTATCGCCGTAAATGGAAAGCAACATATGAATGCTTCTTTACATTAAAATACGATGAATTGAGCTTTCAAACAAATGCGAACAATGGTCAAAAAAGCATTTCCGAAAATCAATCTGAGCATCATGAGTGAAATCAAATTACTTCTACTGCCAATTGCAATGCCCAAGAGAGGAAATTAAACCTAGGATGTCTGTATATTCCTTAACTTTCCAGCACTTCGTATCAGCGTGCTTTTTGTGTAAATCACATCTCAACAATACACACATTTATCCCTTGAGGCTCAATTCAACAAGTACCCATTTTTAATGTGACAGTGACAGAGTGTCGTACTTTGGTTTAAAAACAGTAGAATTTCCTGTCCAAAACATAATGCCTTAATATTTGTGTATATATTTACACTCTACAACGGCTCGTCAGTTATAAAATCGGTACGAATAATACGTATAATTATTCAATCCAAATATATGTCTTATGTAGAGATGGTTAAACGCTTTTTTATATTTAAGGTAGAGTAGTTTTATGTGGTCGTATCATTAAATAAAAGAAAGCGTAAAGTTTGATCTTAAAAGATCTTTAGAGATATTTGTTTCTAATGAAATATATAACTCTTGCTTATATGAAAAGCCAATAAAACAAATTTTACAAAAGAAACTGTGTCATACAAGAAGAGAAAAAAATCAATACTAAAAAATCAAAACAGGGTCAGCAAACTACATATATCAACTTCACAGCCTAAAAATACATATCTATGAATAATGAAACTCCACCATAACTCATATTGTGTTTGTTTGACGGATGATGTCAACATTCCATTTCGCGATGTCAACTTTGTGTATCTCGCATATTTAATTCGAAATTAAACGCAAAAGGCGCGTTCAACCTTTGGTAATATCTTCCGCCATTCTAAATTGCTTCAGTACGTGATGGCAGTACCAAGTACAAACGTATTTGAGTGTTATCTCAAACCCGCTAACAAATCCCATTTTATGACAGCGCTCAGTACAAACACAGTGGGGTTGTATTTGGATTCCTTATTTAACAAAAATCGAGATAAAAGGATATTTTGTATATTCCCAATTGCAGTCACAAGTACGTTAATGTATCAGTAAACCGTATTCGCACATGAGCCTGCGTTTCTTATGCAATACTAAATGTTTTAATTTATGTTAAAGTGTTTGAAAGTGTGTTGATAGCAACTAATCGTATCCCATTTCCATATTTTAAGGCATCGTGACTGAATCTAAATCGATTCGAATGTAAGTATTAGAATTTGCATGTTTGTCTAGGTATTGGTATTTGTTATCATTTCAGATATTTCAGAAGTCATGTTTTGGCAACAAATCGACAAAACAAAATCACCATTACATATGAAATCACACAAAACAACCCGACAGTAAATTTAAAATCGTGACTATTTCAAATAGACACATTACACATGACGGNTAGCCCCCCCCCCCCTCAACGCCCCCATTAAGCTAGGAACAATTGTGCCAAACGTATTCAAAGCTTTATGTCATGTTAAGATTTATTTAAATACAATCTCGTCAAGTGTGTATTGACACGTTATAGTGATTGTTGCCAAATACACTTGACAAGGTGGGTTTCGGTTGTCATGAATTTGAAAATAAGTGAATAATATATTTCCATAAAAGGTGCTGTTATTCTGTCAGCTTAAACATATGCGGGAATTTCTTAAACATAAGTAACCAACATATCATAGCCGGTTTCTTCTGCATAAGCAATCAACTCACATAGGCGTTTAGGATCTGCATTTTTTAATTTGTCATTTTTGTAAACCTCGTGCCGTTTTATGGGCACTTACGGCCAATCCACTTTCTTTTTTATACCTGGAACCTATTTTCAGCTATTTGTGGTGCTATTAGCGAAATTGATTACACATGTAAAGGTGAAGATGCTCATTTTTGGTTGAAGTTATCAATAGTGATAATTCAATATATAAACATTTCATTTGGCGTTCACAAAATGATAAATCACAGTTTCAATTATTGTTCATGCCGCTTGCTCCTGGACCTGAGTTGCTATTAGACAAAATGTCTTAGGATAATCGAGTTTTCATATCATTGCAAACAAATCTAATTATCGGTTCTTGATGATAAAAAAGATATCAGAATGTTTAATTAAGGAACTTTATCAACCGGAAGAAAAGCATGAACATCCCTAAATTGTTTAGGTGAAATTCTGATGAATGAAATGATCGATAAATAGGCTATAAAGTTTCTGGATTAATATTTGCGAAGTTGCTAATATATATCTTATAACTGAATCATTTCTATATTTATATATACTTATTCTAAAGTTTAAACTGACTGTTATCACGCCAATTCGATAATTGAACCTTTTTGAACTAGCCTCTAGGATTGATATTGATTAGTTTTTCCCAATAATATCTAATGTTAGAGTTGAGTTTTAATTTATTAAACATATCAAAGTAAATACTTAACATTAACTGATTGAATCAGATATATATATCAATGTCAAACATGATTGAATGCAATTATCCGTACATGCAACACTCATGACTTATATATTACGACATGTATTTGCATAAACAATGGCATAATTTAAAATAACTGAAGACTCCGAATAAGAATAGAATTAAACTAGTAAAACTCGCTCGTCTACAATGCATGCGAAAAGAAATAATGATTTACATCTTCTGCTTTGTCAGATTTATTACTAATTGAACAATTTTCATCAAACAACTGTATTCGTTTCTTTATTAGAGGTAAACGAATGACAGGTACGATACGTAATAACATATTCGCGCGTATGAATTTCTTTTTAATTTTCGTTTCCATTCTGCAAGAATAAAAGTAATCGTCACAATTTCTTCTATGTAAGATTTTCGATATTGATTTGTAAAAATATGTTTGAGATTCCTTTTATTTATGTAACTTGATACATATATGCAAGACAACACGTGTGCCTATTTGATGAACTGCCTTAATCAATTATTGCAGAGAAAAGGTGAAAGCGTCTATTTCGCAAACGTTTTCAAAGTGCCATTGATAAATCACAGAAGTATATGATGAGACAAATAGATTGATGTTCATGTACAGAAACGTTCCCATATTTCAAAATCCTTTCTCATAGGTCTAGATGTGTAGACAGAATCGTGATTTACGAAATCTACAGCTCAACATTAGTTCAAAATCTAATCCGTAACCGAGATCCGGCTATAAAGCGAATTCAATGAAATGAAAGTTAGAATATATTTATTTGTACAACGTGTGATTCTGGATGTATAACAATTCTGCCTACAAATCAATGTTACACGGCAATCGACGCATTATGTTTTTATCAGTAACGTAATTTTAAATGATGATGTGATATATACATTTACCTATTTACATGTACCAAAATATGCAAATATGGAGTGTGCAAAGTAAACGGCAAATATGTGGTAATGTCAACGCCTTTTTTACTAGTTCACACTGACGATTTTTCTATAAAATATTGTTAGAAAATACAAAGTCTTTTCAAAAGAACTGCAACAACCTTTAGAGGCTAAACCTAAAGGATGTAATTTAATATTAAAAATTCATGATGTTGGTTCTACAAATGAGTTTCAGGAAGTGCGGATGTTCATTACAGTCGATTTATCCAATGCTAGTGGATAATGGAATTGTCATTTCAAAGAAGTTCATACATTTCGATTCTTAAGATTTAAAAAAAGTAAATAATTCTTCATAATTGTGCATTGCGTTTATTCAATAAACTGCCACAATAATATTGTGTATTGGAAAACGGTTAAGTGGTACAAAATATTTGTGTTTTATGGACTGTATTTGTTTATGGAAGTTAAAACTAGTTCCCATTTACATGTAATATGAAACGAATGATTTAAATCAGCGTTATTTAATGTTAGCATTTGTATGTGAAATTTCCATTATATCAATTGAAAGGAACCAATCAATGTTCCAATATGTGAACGGCTCAGTTTATGACGTGTTTGCAATATAGAAAGAATACCTTTGTGTATTAGACTATTGTCTCGTGTCTTGTTTTCAGCTTGCATTGATTTATGGTAGAATATACAGTTTGATTATCTTTTAAATCTTAGTTTAACCTCCGATTTGGTATTAACGTGTGTATGTATGCGAGAACGCATGTGTATATATTCAGGTAGAATAATAGTAATGCATTGTTCTAATATGATATATATTCTAATACAGATACATACTATTGAACAAGCCCTTTCAAAAAGTATGTTTGCCCGACAATATATTATTGTTCAGAATATATGCGTCGGATTAAATACTTTGACAGTGTGACAGATGATGTCATCAGTCCAATCTTCTACGTTAACATCAATAATACGTTTATTTCTTTGCTAATGGTATCAACAATAGACACGCCTGCACTAAGATACGACCTAGTTACTGAATAATTCTGTCCGCGATTTTTCTGCTTGTCATAAGATTGCCTAGACATATTTCAGTTTGTTTCTGTTCGTCATAACATTGCCTAGACATATTTCAGTTTGGTTTCTCATTCATGTTACAGGTACCAATGCAATTTCACCACTGCAATGTGTTACATGAAAAGGACGTGTGCACTTCCAATTCACTGTATCGACTCTGTCATGTTAAATATGTTCCAGCCATCCAAGTTCTATATGTTATAATACAATATCATTATTAAAAATCTCGCATTATTGTCAAATATCTTGTATAAGAATGAGCCATGAATGTATTATTATTATTTTTATAACTCGCGTTGTATAATATTACAGCATATCTTAAACATTAATCTTAAACAAAAAGTCACTACTGCAGTACGCATTATAATGTTACAAGTTTGAACGTCGTGGTCTAGCAACGAATTACAATGCAGTCATGAATAAAGTTCTACAAAGTTTGCACGTATGTACAAAAATGAGCATATAAAGAGTTTTTACGCAAAATTAATACTTAAATATTCAGTAAACATAATACATGTAATGAGTCGTGATTATTTAGTATTATATATATTTTGGCAATACACATTTATGCCAGATTTATTTGTTTCATACGTGTAAGGAATCAATAGAAAAAAGGAAGTTCAGATATTGCAGTTCGGAGTATGTACATGTTAACTTGCGTACATAAAATAAAAACTAGAAATTGACATGTCTTTATCTATATGTTTGTCGTCAAATCAGTAAATGAATTCATATGTTTTGGAATACATAAAGTCTATCGACGGTTGTCCTGATACTGCAATTATTAAACTGTTCCCAGTTGCAATACAAAAACCTCGTTAACAATAACATCGGTTTAACGATTGTTCATAAACATTGCTTGACTTTTAAATTCTAGAAAAAATCGTATGTATTGGACGTTTTAATTAAATGTTTTATTTTGAATATTCTGTAAAATATATATATACGCCAAATATATTTATATGTGTAAGTGTTTTATGTATATCCCTGTCAGATAACCAAGCCGTTTGATGGCCCGTTTTATACATACTATACTTATTATATATTATAGGAAGTATTACTATAATTGGCACTATGTTTTGAAATATTTTATACATGATTTTATATTTGTGGAAGGTTTCTGCATGTTAATATACACATACAGCAGGTCCGTACTATAAATAGTAAGTGTTTTATTTATTGATTGAACAATTACTTTTAACTGACAATGCAGTGTTTCATAAAACAAAATGAGATCTATTTCAAGATGCAGTATACGATCGTCTAAAATGTGATATTATCAATATTCAAGTAAATTGCGACTGTGAATAAATATGAATATGAATAATGAACAGCTCGTTATGACGATGACCAAGGGAAGCATAAAGATAATACAACATAAAAACATTTAGAACGAGAGAATGAATATCACGCATATAAATGTATTAATATCAATAAAGATAAGCTTAAGCATCATCAGGAGATACATTCAGGAATGTTGAAAAACTTTTCAATCAGTAAAGATATTAAATATTTATGTTTCCGATTCTTTATTGGAAATGAGCCAATATAAAATGCTCATGTATAAAATTGAATAATTTATCTAACGTATACTGCATTACTGACGTTAAAGCATACATCGTGTGTACAGTCAGTGCGATATTGGAAAAGTGTTCATAAAGTAGACAGAATGTCACCCTTTGCAAAAGCATTATGTTGACATGGCTTAACAATCGTAAGTAAGGTGACATTGATATTTTTTTTATACATATAGAGGATATTTGGTCATGTCAGTGTAAGATCGTTTGTTATTTCACGAGTGATCATAGAAATGATATTTTCACGAGTGGCGCAGCTTGAACACTGACTTGAACTAATTGTATGTTTCTTTTATGCCCCTTTTTCAAAAAAAAAAAATTACAGCTGTTTCCCTTTCGCTGAAAAGTGACGCTTTCTCCCGTGGCGTGTCTCAATGCATGGACGAAATGAAGTCATTTTGTTGAAGAAATGACGTCATTATTCCAGCGAATTTTTTTTTTTTTTATTCACCAGTGAAAATAACAATTTGATTATTTTCACTGCTGTTATTTCACTGCAGAAATGTCATATTTTATCATAAGGTATAAAAGAAATTGATATACTTTTTTATAATTAAAGTCTACTTTTGCTTTTAAGATAATGTCATTTTTAACATTTTCGCACATGAAAAGTATCATTAGCAAACTTATCACACGAATGGTTTGACAATGTTCTCAATATGTATTTTATAAGGCATGCATACGACAAATTGAAATACTTTGCTGTCGGGCAACATCGTTCAAAAAAATAAATATCCGTTTAGCGAATGCATTGATTCATATGATTTGAAGCTCTCTTATTCTTTGTTTTAGAGATTAATATGAAACATGCTAAATATTGCAACAGATATTTCTAGTCATTAAGTTTCATTAAGTACCTATGAAAAACATACTTGTTAACAAAAATACATATATTTAGACTCATCAACATTCACAAATGGTGTTACCGTGTTTTCTTCTCTGCAGATTAATCGGATAATAAGAAGAGCTACAAACACCATGCCTACAAACATCAATCAGAGTATCACATCCTATTAAACCGGGGAGTTGGTTCGTTCCTTTCATGAATTAAATATGAACGAATCGTTGTTAACGGGCAAATTTATTGACTTAAAACCGCGACGATCATACTCAACAACTGTTTTCTTTTAAAAGATGTTAGGACATACTCTGCATAACACTTGTATTATTGCTTTTAGGAACACCTAATGAAACAGTTCATCACTTTGCTTCTGACCATGAATCTGTTTCAAAGGAGTACTTATCGCTAACATCAAGCAAAAATATAGAAAAAATATATAAAATCGACCCAACTACAAGTAAATAGACTGAAATTGACAAGAATATCGACGTCGGCTTTCATACTTTGTCAGTTTGACAGATGAAGTAAAGGTTCTTGCAAATGTTAGGTCACGTGTTAAATCATGTTCATCTTATTCAGATTATTTTAGCTATGCGGTTGGACTGAGGCAAGGGATGGTAATGTCGCCGATCTTGTTTTCTTTATTTTGCGAAGATCTTGAACTTTACTTACAAGATAGCTTTAACTCTGGTTTGAGTATAGATGATATTGTGTTGATTTTATTATTATTTGCCGATGACATGGCTGTTTTAGGCAAGTCACCTGCTGAAGTACAATCACATTTAGATAAATTATATGTATACTGCAATGCTTGGGGGCTAAATGTTAACACTGCAAAAACTAAAATAATGGTATTTTGGAAAAGAGGGGGATTAAAAGAAAATGAAACAGGGTCATACACTGGTAATGATATTGAAGTTGTTGATAACTTTGACTATTTAGACACGGTGATGAATTATACTTGAAGTTTCAAATTAAACCAAGAACATTTAGTTGATAAAGCTCTTGAAGAATTGAATACATTATTGTTTAAATGCAATGAATTTGACATAAAACCGAAACTATTTTGCCAGTTATTTGACTCTTTTGTGGGTTCTATATTAAATTATGCATCAGAAGTGTGGGGTTTCACGAAGTCAGATGATAAAGAGCGTATACATTTAAAATTTTGCAAACGCTTGCTACAGGTGAACATAAATACGTGTAATGTTGCTGTTTATGGGGAATTAGGTAGATATTAATTGTATGTTAACACGTTAACTTTGTTAAAACTAATAAATATTGGTTTAAAGTTTTGACTTTGTTAAAACTATTAAATATTGGTTTAAAGTTTTGAGCAATGAAAATATCATAATGCAAACTGTGTGCAAACAAACATTGAACGATTGTAATAAAGGTTATACGAACTGGGTCTCAAATGACAAGAACATGTAAATAATTTTGGATTTAGTTATATATTTGAAAATCCAAACGTTGTACAAGTTAATAGTTTTATTAGCGAGTTCAAATGTAGATTTGTTGACAATTTTAAACAAGAGTGGTACGGTAAAATGAATATTAGAACTGTGTTAGATATGTATAAAGTTTTTAAAAGCTGTTTGGAATATGAAACATATTTAGATTTACTTCCTTGACGTCTGCGATTATTTTTTGTAAGACTAAGAATCTCTGCACATCCTTTGAGAATCCAAAATGGCTGATACGCCCAAAATAACATACCAAGTATTGAACGTTATTGTTTATGTTGTAATGACTTAGATTGAGAAGATGAGTATCATTTTATTTGTATATGCCGCTGTTACACTGATTTAAGGAAAACATTAATAAGCCGTATTTATTATGTTAACCCATCTGTATATAAATTCCACAAGTTATTAGTTTCATGTGACAAATCAGTAATTTATAATGTATGTAAATATATAAAAGAAGCTCTTGTTATAAGAAATACGATTCTAAATAATACTGTTCAATAAGTTTCATCACCGCTTTGATAGTTGATTTGTATTTGTATTCCTAAATGTATATTTTATGTTATGTAATGTTAAGTTGTTATACCTAGCTACGTGACAGAAAATAATATGTATACTTAAGTATGAAGACAATGTACTTGTGTATAAGTCTGAATAAACTGTCTGTCTGTCCGTCTGTTCTGTTTAGCTATGTAAACCTCAATAAATACGCATATATATTTAGTGCTGGTATCAACAAATTGAAAAGTTTGCTCTTTTCGTACTAAAAGATGTTATTATATGCAAACTCGTCATTGTTATCAGCTGTTCTTGAATTTTGAATTATTGTTTGCGTGATAACAGCGACCATAGCAAATTCAGTTGGGCTATACATATTGGAAAATGCAAATCAGAAATGATACCGGTGGACTGATTCGATTGGGACAGTTATTTATATTGTACTGCATGAGAAATACATAGGATACAACAAATAAAATAATGAATGATGTGATCAGTTCTATTTGTTGTCCCCAATTGCATTTAAGTTTTTGCAATATTACCAGAAAGGATCAAAACTCCCGCATATTACTAAAATAAGGTTGATTGCATGTAATGTCCAAATTCAAATATAGATAAGCTTTAATGTTTCTTTTTAATCGCAATGAAAAAGGACAATATTCATTATTCCGATTTGCTGAATGGCTTAATGGAATTTGTTCGTCTGAACGGAGCCGTGGTCATAAAACACACTGTAAATATTAGTTTGAACGTTTGAGACATCTAAACAGGACGTTACATACAGCGTTGTGCCTTACGTGAGACAATTTATGGGTGTATAGATATATGCTCACTACATCGACATATAAAATGATATGTTTCTCTAGTATAGAATTTGCTTTTCCCAAAAATATTGTATATTTTCCTGAAATGAACAACACCAATATCAACACATGTATTGAGTTTGACTTTTTTAAAAATTGTAAAAAATATTTTTATTAATGAAATTGTCGAACAGTAACAGCAGCGCCGTTTTACAGTCAGTTTGAAAACTCATTAAAGTATGACATGTCGATGAAGCTATTAGAAAATTTATAGAGTTTCAATTAATATTAAAAAGGACATACCGAAAGACGCCTGTTCTTACCATTCTAGAACCCATGAATGTTTCGTTGCTTATAAAAGTCCTATTTCGAATAAAACTGCTTAACTAGTCATACGGAGGGAAAACATCAATTATATTCATAATAACATCTTTCAAATGCGAGTCGAGATGAAGTTCATCGACATGTGAAAATGATTCTTAATACCAGCTTCTTGGGGAAATAGATTCCATTATGCGGGTAGCGTAGCTTGCGCAATCGTTCAGCTGGTCTCGACCTTCGGTCTCCGCATTACATTCCCGCAAGGTTTCGTAGTCATAAGCCAATGCGGATGCTGGTCTTGAGCTACGTGAGCCGCATGTAGCATAAGACCCATTTTCGCATGAAGCGGGTCAAATGATTAAGATTTCCAAAAAAATCACATGGGCAAAGACCATCGATGAGATTCATATTATTTTTAATTTAATGTGTTCTTTATTAATGGCTACATAACTTTTGACCTTAAATAAGCACATAAGGATACTTTCACAAAATTAAACCTCGGGGTACCCCAAATTTGGAAATTCAAGAACATGGGTATCCCGGATTTTGAAATAAGGCACAGTGGTGCACTGGATGTAGAAATGCAGGTACATTGGCACCCCTGTGCGTAAAGGCTCTAAGGAGAAACCTGTAAAGACATGTGATCATGGATTTGGATGCTATGATTTCAGCTAGTTTGCTTTTTTATTTAATGTGTCCTATATTAATGGCTACATAACTTCAGACCTTAAATAAGCACATAAGGATACTTTTACAAAAGTCAACTTCAGGTTACCCAAAATTTGGAAATTCAAGAACATGGGTATCCCGGATTATGAAATAAGGCACAGTTCTGCACTGGATGTAGAAATGCAAGTATATCGGCACCCCGTGCGTAAAGGCTCTAAGGAGAAACCTGTTAAGACATGTGATCATGGATTTTGGATGCTATGATTTCAGCTAGTTTGCTTAGCACCATTATGCGAGCCATTGTGAATCATTGTATTGGTAGTGTAATACCTAATAAATCATCTGTTCTGGTGTTTCCTAAGTGCATTCTTAAAATACCGAGAGGAAATCATTTATTTGTACGAAAAAGTCTTTGCCAAATATCTTGAAACAGTTTATGTAAATCAGACTGAATTCGTTATATGTCGTGCGTGAGTATTCAGACAGATTGTATATGCAGCTGAACGCGATTTGTGTCTGAGGTATTATGACATAAATAGTTCTAAAGTATACTACAAATGTAGAATCTCTACAAAATAATAGGGTCTGATACGTCCATGTGTGTTTGATATTAGAATTCTTATTGAGTACCTTATGTTCAAATCGGTTTGGTCGATTCTAAGTTAAAGGTCAATGTAAGGTTATATCTCGCTTCATCAAACGGTGACATTTTTTCATTGCCAACAAAGGAGCACATTTCGATAATACAACTCGCAATTTTTTTAACGTTTTGAATGCTGTCAAATGATATTTACCAGCTATTAATTTAGTTCGCAATATAGTTCAAAGGTATAATTATTAAATCAGTACACTCGTTTGTTTCGAAAGAATATTATTCGGTAATATTTGAAAGAAGTGTTTATTGGTTGTTGACACATAATTGTATTCTTCCTTTTAGATTTGGTTGTTTTATTAAGTGGACTAGTATATGTACATGTTTACGTGTTGAAAGTAGGATCGGTTTGATTTATTTAGTTGTTTTTGTTTTTTTAATTAGATTCAACAAAGAAATGTAATTTTGCTTTATACAACCAAACATATGATTTCTTTATTATACTACATGACGATGATATAATTATTTAATTCTATGCCGCTAAATCTCTAAAGCTTTTTAATAAAACTATTGTTTCATTTTATCGTTCGTCCGAAAGTTACATTTCTGGTTCTCTGGTTAGCTCATGACCTTTGAGTAGTAAAATTGGAAAACAATTAAAGTGTATTCTGAAATATTTGCAGTTTGATATGTATGTTGACGCTATGAGTTTAGATTGTATTTACGCTTATATGTTTTATGAATATATCTGGACCAAGTTTGTGGGTTGGTTGACCTTAACCCGATTAAACACCCTAACGTTATGACCGTTACAAAGCAATGAACCCAGTTGTATGTTTTGGTCTTTGTTTTTGTTATGTGTTTTGTTCTGAGTCCCAATGAATGACCTTTGGTCCCTGTCTCAAATAACGGACCTTGTATTGATGATAATATTGATCTGCTGATACAACTTGAGTTTCAACTGGTTTATATCTGCATACAAAATATAATCTACCGCAAGCGAACCGGGCAATAAAATACATGTGTTCGTACTGATAAACAGATATCGCATTTTTTAATTCATGAACCTTATCAACCGGAGGAGAAGCACGAACGTTCTAATTGTATTTTATGTGCAAGATGCGGTAAGGACATTACTTCGGTTTAAGTACAACTGAGAAGGTCTGTACATATTATAACTGATCATGTACACTGCATTCAATATGTATAAGTTAAGATTTGGAAATATAATAAAAAATGAATATACGGTTTTTGGACAAATAACAAATACAATGTATGTCGATGTGTGTTTGTATTCATCAGATGATATTTCCATCTTGTCTTTATTTACATCAAGATAATAACGCCGACTCTAGATGTATTCTTCTCGTGTAAACCAATCTAAATTAGGAAAACTGGTTATGTATGTAAAGCGATGGAGTAAATGTTACAGTTATAAGCGTATTTCATCCGCAGTGCACTTCGGTAATCTTGATATCGTTTACATTCTGTAAAATATGTATACTTTATCTTGGGATTGAACTCATCTTGTTTATACCACATTGACTGTTAAAATAAGATTAACAGTGAACGAGTTACACAAAAAGTGTTCATTAAAACGAATACATAACATTACTGGAGTAAACATGAAATGCATAGAAAAGGACGCTGCGAAATCGAAGATGTTGTTTGCTTATAGGTGATGTTTTGTTATTAAATTAGTGGATGAGAATAACGAATTTCTTTCGTGATAGAGATTCTTGAATTGTATCGTGTGCTGTATTGATAAAGAATATAAACATAAACCATTTCCAGACATAAACACACCATTTCAGTTTGGCTGATGGTTTATTTTTGTGCCAGAAAAAACGATGACTGTTCAGTTTGAAAAATATCTGATGCATTTTCAGATAGTTTATCTGCTTATGTTGTTGATGCAGAAATAAGGTTACGTGAGCTAAATTAAGTTGTTGCTGGTCACATGAACACATTGAAAAGAGTCAATGAAAATTAACTGCTAGTTTGGGTTTTTTATATTAGAAATATAATTTTGAGATTTTGCTATGGCAAGAATTGAAACAAAAACATGGTATTTATTGTATTGATTTACTGGTATTGACTCAAGCCTCGGACAAAGTTAAACAATTACGTTTTATGGTTTCTCCTTTTTCAAAGATTTCAAGCTAAATTACTGATTAAATCGTTTAATGTGTTGCTTGCGTGTTATTGGCGTTATAATAACTATATTTAGTGCACATTTATTGAAATATATTTAACTAAATCCGCTATGTTATGTTTACGCGCGTATTACATCGTCTCAAATTGAAAATTGCTCTGGAGACGTCATCGAGGTTCCTCACATTTCATTGAGGAATTGTGTTTCTTTTATTTTGTTTGAATTAATACACAATTTACCGTTTGAATGCACGTAGGGTATGCTTACCATTGTATTTTGTTTCAAGATTTAGCGCTTTACAATGAACACTTTTGTTCATAGTCTATCATGTTGTAAGTAAAACAAACGCAGAAGAATATACCTATACTTGAACGATATTCAGAGCATAGTGTATTCTATGTTAAATGTAACAACACGATCAGTTATTTGTTCGTCTTACCTATCATTGGAAATGTGCGAAGTAGTAAAGTTGGAATGTGAATAAAACTTGTAATGTCCAGTTTGCTGTAATTGAATGTCTAAAGAAGTCATAACTGCCGTACACATAAATTGAGCTGTCAATCAATGGTTTCTATCTGATTGAAATCGTCACGACAAGCAAGTCGTTAAGTATGAACAAACATGCATTTCTCTTTCTGTAAATCGAATAGTATTCCGAGAAGATGAGATTTGATAAATGCAACAACAAGATTATCAACGCGCGATTTCTTGTACCCATATGTAAAAACCAACATATCTTATAACTGCAATAAAATACCATCCTTTCTATAATTGACTATTTAACAATATTTTAATTTGGTTTGATCCAAATGAACTTAAGATATATAAGGTAATTTGTGCTAGGTACCATGCTTTCAAACAAAATAAGAAGTATTATTAAATACAATGTGATGAAACATTGGACTGGACATAATTGGAGAAAAAAACATTTCTTCAACTCCGACAAACAACAACTGGCTTTATTTTAATTTTAATTTGATTTAAAGAGTTAAAAAGTTAAACTCTAGATTATTTTATGATTTCTCATACATGGTAAATCATAAAAAAGAAGACTATAACAGTGTATGTTACAAGTACAGTTACTATTCACAAACTCTGACTTAAAAAAAATCTTTTCCAAAAAGTATTTCAGTCATGTAATCGGGATAAGTTAACCAACCCACACTTTTCCTGCGTTAACCGGTTTATTAGTACTTACTGGACACATGCCAGTCGTTTTATCGTCTAGTAGCAGCCTGAACAAGTTACGTTTTGAATTCACGACACACATTCATTTAGATTCAACATGGCGCTGGAATGTTGATTTCTTAACCCAATTTCTATTTTGTGTGTTGCTTTTGGATAATTCCGTGAAATGTTTTCTCATTATAATGAATGCTTTTACAATTTTTTCCATAGCGCAAGCGCTCGAAAAAATATTTATTTTGTCATTTGACCGGAAAAATATTTTCCGATATTTCCCCGAAAGCAAACAAATGATCACTATACGTTTGTGCGGAAACTAAGTATTTATATGCTTTACATTACATTTCTACTGCAAACATTAGAATGTTTTTTCTTATAATTGATCTGCATTCAAAAGACGTTTTGCGTAAGGATACATTACATCGTCATAAATCTATCGTTGTTTTCAACTATAATTATGAAATTGCGATCATTTAGAAGTTATACTTAATTGAACGGGCACAATTCAAACTACGAATCGTTATAGGCTCAGCCCTTGTCGCAGATTCATTTTACATTATCAATGTACTCGTATCATGTTCGTAATTGTATACGCACTGTATGCTTCCGGCTTAATTTTGAATATTTTAAGTAAAAAATCCGAATTATGTCATAAGAACTACTTTTACTAAACTGCATGCGTTAATCATACGAATATACAGTTATTGAATTTGTAAAAATGACACTGACTTAGTGAAAGTATACAGAAACGAATGTGTGCGCATGTGTATTTGTTAGATCAATTGTATTTCCAACCAGTCATGACCACAGGGTTTTTGTTTCTGCAATTTGTTAATAGAGTGGGCTCTTTATACAACGGGCAATGATAACCCTTATGTAAATATGTATCACACATATATTGCAGTTATACAATGGTTTGTATAGATGTACGACAACGTACAACAAAATCAGGCTTATAAATCATACTGTGTTGTTCCTCGACATTGCCACCTGAACAATTCGTCTATATTATTAATCCAAAAAAATAAGACACATCGAAAAGAACAACTAATTTATTTACAAGAAACAAGTATAATTTTGTAAAGAAGATTTGAGTATATATTTACTGATAATATTGTCTAAGATCTTTGTTACGTTGATTATGGGAAAAAAATAGCAATTTCGCAGAATGTTTTTTTTTCAACAAAGGATGGTCGTATAGAGAACGATCAAATACCGTTAACGAATGTAGAAACATGAGACGGAACCTGCTTTTTTAAACAAACATATTGCCTGACAGTACATTTTAAGAACATGTGTTAACCTCAATACTACGTATATGTGTATAAATATAAATTGTATTCAACAATATACACATCCTCCCTCTAATACGACTTCATTACTGAAATAATTATGTTCCTGGTAACAGTGCTTCGGTGGAAATAAGTCTGATTCGACATAACATTTATGTACCCGATATATCCACATCGGTTTTATATTTGTATAAATATTGAATAGATAAAAAGAATATTAAGTTCTAGTTGTACGTTACTCTTACTTTGCATTGTAAACGTATTAGCTATTTGGTTCAAATATTGAATATATATGTGTTACATAGAGAATAATAGGTTTGTGTTGATTATAGATCAGGTTTATCATGCGAGGCTTAGAAAACAAAAAGCACTAGCCTTGGCGAGTGCTTTTTCGTGTTCGTGCCGAGCATAATAAACCTGATATATAATCAACACTAACTTATCATTCTTTTTATCCCACTTTTTATTCAGTAAACCTTTTTATTTAAACAAAATTAGTATAATTGGATTATTGCGCTGAATTTATGACGTCATTTTGTCAAACAAATGACGTCATTTCGTGCCGTGGTTTATAGCAGAAATTAAATCAACGGGGCTTTAAACAACCGAATTCGCTGTAAAATTGGAATAAAATAGTTTAGATCCATCGAAGATTCTTTATAGAGCATATATCAAACTGTTGCCCACTGTAATAAAAAATTCGAAATACTTTGAACTTGTTCTTTTTTTATTTGAATATATAAAAATTCGCGAAGTTTTATTGTTTTGCGGTTTTTAATGAACATGACCTGTATAATTGGGTTCGAAAACTTTAAGAATATAGCCAGACCAAATGTTGATGCTGAACGTGAGGTGATGTGTGTTGAGATAACCATGGCGTTCGAGAGTGCGTTATATACTTAATACGTTTTAAAATAATTGCCACCGGGTTTTGAAATATTTTCACTTCATTTTCAATAAGCAATGGCGAAAACAAGAATGTCTTGTTTGAATTTTTAAACAGTTGTACTTCATTATGTAGTGGAAAATACAATTATCGATAATAGAAATAAAAAATCTGCATAAACACAATGAGTTCCATTACAAGATAAATCATGCATCCTTTTTTAATGTGATATAATAGATGACTAACTAGAACGCGACTCCGAATAAAATTTGAAGATAATATAGTCAATCTATGACAATTGCCAAGGGAAGTATAAAACTACGACAACATCACAACATCCATAACGATCAAATGGACATGACGCGCGTTATCTAATTAATAAAAATACAGAAAAATCGGGACCATCAGGATAAACATAATTAGATTATCACACACATTTTTCATTCAATTTAGACACAGTTCAATATCGTTATATCTGTTTGTTTATTGATCCGGACACTTTGTAGAACTGAAAAAAAAACACGTTTTAACTGAGGTTACAGCAACGTAAATGCCTATGGAGAACCATATTTTGTGCCGGCAGTAAATGCACTTAATAACTCAATACTGGTTGAACTGTTTATTTCGGGAAACACCAGTATGCATTGATAATGCGTATCAATCAAAATGAATCTGTTATAACAACACTATCGTAGGACAACGTTCACTACGTCGATATGGATAGTGTCATGTTAAGGGTAGAATTTCACTAGTATTGACACTTTTATTCGAGGCTTTAAAATTATGAGTAAAGGGACATCGCTATTTTCTTATACATAGTTTTATTGTTTATTCGATAAACGTCTATATTTGCGGAATGTGCACATGGAAAACTATAATATTTTTATTGTAATATTTCATTCCAAACATGTAAACATATGTAAACGATCGTTTGAATTTTCGAGCACAAAAATGTGGAATACGTTACCCAAATCTATACGTGAAACAAACAATTTAATGCCATTTAAGAAAAAAATAAAAGATTATCCTTATACCACCCTCTATGAAATAAACTGAACATGCTTCATGTTTTTTTTAGTAAATAACCTTAGTTTAATGTTTGAATACTGTTCTTGCATAAATGGTAATTGAAGTGTCTTTTTTTTTTCTCACATTCATTTTATCTCTGTCAAATCAAAACTTAAAAGGTAATGATGGTCAGTCTAACCTGTCGAGTACTTGCGTGCGTGCGTGTGTGTTTAAGAGTGTGGTTGTTTTAATTATGATATATTTCATTAAAAGTGTGCATGCATATATGCTTATTTATGTTTTGTTCGTATTGCTTAAGATGGAATATGATGTATTTGTTGTAAATTGTATTATGTTAGAAGACCTTGTTGAAAGTAAGAAATGTATTATATAAATTGCATATTATGTGATTTCATCTGATGTATTTCTTAACAAGTCTATCTTCTCTAAATAAAGATTTTATTATTACTATTATAATACGCACAACATATTTACATTAAACAAATATCATTTAAGACTTGTAGATGTTTTTGTTTACTTAACGGAACGGTCAATGCAAAATATTAGGGGGATCAAACCACGTTTAGGGCTATCTGTAAGTCACACTTACCCCATTAGTAATCACAAACAGAAATACGCGTCTAAAACGATGTTTATCAAATAGATTTATGCCGATGGAAAAATGAAATCATAATTACCAAAACGCGACGGATACTTCACACATATGTTTAGTGTACACGTGTCATAATTTCGGAATATATACAATCGATCATTAATATTGTCTAATTAAAAAATTATTATTATAATTCCAAATTTGTTATTATGATCATACATATTGGTTTGTTATTTGATTTTCATGGTTGATCTAGTGGATTGTAACAGAATAAAATAAAGATGATTTTGAACGAACGTATAATATGCTATAACAAGTTCTGTCAAGTGGCATATCGTTGTTAAGTGTATGTTTTAAAGTGCAAGCATATTTTGTCATGGCAATAGCAAGAACACAATGTCTGATATAGAAATAAAGCAACTGGGTAAATTCGTTATGTTTACGTTGAAATACTATCAATATTTGGTACACATTGTAAATATTTGCAAACAAAAAGCATCGATTTCCATAAACTTACCAGCGTAAAAAAATATATATCTGTGTTGCATACCATTTATGACAATTTGCATAATAAGTGATGTATATTCAAATGAAATATTTCTGAATTTACGAGTGTAACATCGTTTTGGGAACTACAAAAATGTTGCTGAATTAAATCATATTAAGGCGATAAAGCAACCTAAGAAATACTATACAATCGAACTTATAGTTTCATTCATCAATGAATGCACACTGCCATATACTATACATATATACTTGACTGCTTTTGAGTGTCAAACAAATACACTTGAAACAAACTGTTATTGTCGACAAGCTGCGAGCTTGTAACAAACATCTTCTTTCAACCTCGAATCAAACATACATCCCATCGAATAGGGTCCGGGATTTGCATAACGATATAGGTACTAGAATTAGACAATAAAGTACTGCAAAGTATGAATTGAAGAAAAAGTGTACAAATATGAATGGGTTTACAATGCGATCTTGAAAATCAAATATTTTAAAGCAGATATATTCAATGTATTGCTAATGGGTAAAAACAGGAAGGCAGTAAACGTGTATTGTAATGGCGGTCGCACGAATAGCATAATATCGAAATAGGAACAATACAACATTAAAAAGGAAGGTAAGCAATACAAATATGTGTTATTTATCATGATAATCGCACGTAAGGTGATTTTGCGACAATATTTGTAACGCAGGCTACAATCATTTCCAGTTAACTTACTTTATTAAGACGGGGGTAGTATCAAAATGTGGCCTGTGAAAATATTAAAATCTCATTGGAATTGTAGCCTTATTGTGTTATTTCAGTTTTTTTTAATGTAGAATGTGTTTGATGGAGTATAGATGGACATTAAAAAAGGTGTCAAAATCTAACTGAGGTAACAATATGCACTATTTCTCTATTTAAGATACTATTATCTAAAGCATTCATTTACTATTCAGTATGTTCATAACTTCATATCATTTCATTTAAGATAGTTCAATTGTTAGAGTACAGTAAAGTCAAACTGCTGAGACTGCTAATTTTAAGAAATGTGTATGCTTCTCAAACAGATTGTTTATTAATAAATGAAAAAGCACTGAGTTATACATATATCGGTATACAATAATGAACAATTCATAGATACTATTTTAATTGCATTTCAAATAAAAAAAAATTGTCCTCAACACAAAGTATTAGGGATAAGGTCATTTATATTTATTTTAAAATACGTAAATGTATTGAACTTTATAATGATTACCCATAAGAACAAAGGTATGAAGCATAACATTCCTTTTTTTCGATGTTTGTTTCAGACGTTTGTCAAATGAGCTTTGTTTAGATGCATATAGAAGAAGACATACTGTTTTTCGATAGCCTATTAGACTATTTAATTTAATTATGAATGTATGAAAATCTTTAATGTATGTTTACGAAAAGAGCTAACTGCAATTGTGTTAAATTATTCGAATATTTACATTGAATAAGTACAATAAGTAATACAAATTGGTCATATAAGATGGTTCTGTCTGGTGGTTGTCTGCGTACGTTACGTTTCAACTTAGACTTAATGTGTCTAGCAGAAATTTTTGCGGTGGTGGAATACGCATTTAGTTGTAACATTTTTTCCAACAGATGTGATGTGGCTGGCATATGTACACAGTATAAATTAATTGAAGACGATCTGAATGTCTAAAAACCATCCGATGTTTCGCTTTTATATTCACGTGTCTTTCAATAGAAATAGATACATACATTTTGCAACCACCGTCAAACTAACCCTTTGTTAGAATTCTGGCATAAAACAGTGACTTATTGCTTTTTTGTACAATTATTGATGTACACACAATTCACTCGATTGGGTTTTCGATTTCTTTATCAGGTTGTGCTCATCAACAGAAATATAAGGCACACCGATATCCTTGTCTGCATTGTTAGATCACCCTCATCTCGTTATACCATCTTTTAATATGAACAGTTCCTTATACACAGGCAGAATATTGCCAAAACACCATGAATTAGCCCAAATCATTGTTCTAACACTATTGCTGTAGCCGAAATGGTCATATTGCTTGAAGAGCCATGGGATTGGCTACGCGTGCGTGAATATCTTTGATCTGTGTCAGCTCCTGAAAAAACATTCAAATTGAAACATGTCGATGATAACTCGTACAGTTATTTTACAGCGAAAGGTTATATTTACAATATTTACTATTATGTTTACGACAGTTTTATTTGGAAATTAAGACAATCGATTTGTTCTAGCACTGAATATGTTAAAAACCTAAAAGATTATTGCATATTTAAATGTTTCTTTTCTATTTTCTCTTCATACCAATTTCAGCAATGTTACTGTATCGGTCTTGTTTTTGAAGCAGTCATTCAAAACAATACATACAAAAGCTAACTTACCTCTTCGATTAACATTCGCTTTGCCTGCTGCAATAAAAACACATTATTAACTACACTGGTGTAGCATTTAATTTATTTCGTTTATTCCTTGATTGCTTTTTTATTTGAATGACGATGCTTTGAGTTTAATGCTTATTTACATCTTTGTAGTTTGTGATAAAGTCTGGGTGTGAGATAAGGCGCAACTTTCCTCCAGTTCAAAACATCAATGCTTTGCATATTCCAAATTAGAGTTCCAGCTTAAATCATGCTTTAATCTTTAATGTCGTATTGCATGTAATGTATTTATAAACTAGACCAAAGGTCATGTGCCTAAAATAAATACTTGCAAAACAGAAATGTGTCTCATGATACTTTTAATTGAGGTTTACGACTGTTACGTATTAGAGTCATTGAGTATCCAAGATATCTCTAAGTGTATATCGATAACAATACAATATTCGATGTGTACAGCATTCATGTACACTTTTATGCTTCACGCATCGTGACATTTTGTCACCGATTGTAGACGTATTCAATGATTTATTCTTAAATCGTAAGATATCGGAACAAACTGCAAAAAAAAAACTGTCTTTAATGCACTAAATATGTTTTCAAATGTATGTCAATAACTTATATATGTGCAAAATTAAAGTGTTTATATTCTGTCCAGTACGTGTTTAAACCCCATGCGAACCCCGTTGATTCTGCACTCTGATACATCTCACAAACTTTGTTTTCAAAGGTATAAATACAACATACACCGAACTTTATGCTCGCCGTACATCAACTCTGGTGTGGCTTATCTTCAGCTTGGGTCCACGGCACATACCCATGGCTTGTAATGAACTTTGCCTAATGATCAACTCGCTTACGTATGCATACCTTCCGATGTGCTTTGCCCTGTCCACCCAATGTGAAGCCATTGTTTTTAAAGGCTCATCTTGAAAATCAAAGTACTAAAAGTACTGGTGGGGCGATTTTGCTCCAATGTTGTGGTCGTAAAAACACTATGAACATGTGTCATGGGGACAAAGTACTCATATCGAGTAAATAGTCTTTATGAATTAACTCTTTTTTTTCCTCAGCAAAATGAAAACACTGATTGATTTGATGTAGGACTGAATTACACAAGAGTAGTTTAGCTGCTGTGAAAGTGACAACCACAACATGTATTTCGTGTGTAAGGAAAAAGTTCAAAACTGGCATGAAAAGCACGGGCGAATTGTCATATAAAAACTTTGTAGCGCAGAGAACATTGAGATGTTTACTTTGACAGTAAAAAATGTAGCGCGTGGTAATTAAATTTTGTCGCCCATATCGCGAACGCAGTTGATTTCTTAAAACGAAAGAACATAAATACGCTGTATCGGTTAAGTGTAGATAGTTTAGTATTGAACCGATATTTCGTCGCTGTATACACCTTCCATGAGGACTGCGTGTTACTCGGGTGCTAATGCCACAGTGAAAAGACGTTGCCATGGATGGAACGCGCGCTGTAAGCTGATGATGTCAAACTGTTACAATCAAAGGGTGTTTGTCGAACAACGAGTGTGTAAACACCGTGAAGGCGGGCAAAACTGGATTTAACTGGGTGTATTGATGAGCATGTCAAAAGGGGAAATTTTTATTGTTCAATTGGTCACGTGATAATGTTTAATACTTATACCATGCGATTGGAGCTATTTTGTTCGCGAATGCAGAATCTGGATGCAAAGTGGTTAATTGCAGTAACGGACTGTATTCTTCGGTATACGTTTATTATGTTACCTATGGGGCGAATTGCAGAATGGCAAACGCCACAAAAACCAGTATACTCCTACAAACATATTGGTTACACAGCTAACGTTTCACATTAAACGAATGGTTTCTCATTGGTTTACGTACTTAGCGCATGTCAATGTTATATCTAAAATATTAAATACCAAAATAAAAGTAAACTTAAATTTATCTTTACGATGCACCAATTTAAAACACTCTAGTGCAAAACTGACTAATTTAATGACAATCGGCATTACATGTCGATGCACATTTAGTCGATAAGATTGTTGGCAGCTCTAATCTTAACATAGCTTTGAAATTTGCATCGCAATTTCAATCACACATCGCATCAGTTGTAAAGTGCACGTTTCTGTATATGTATGAACTTTCCACCATTTACTGTCGCTGGATTATCTGAAACATGAAATAACCGCTATTATGTGTTTGGTATGAAATGTGCATGATGTTAAATTTGCTAAAACATTATTGGTTTCGAACTGTGTATTCCACAACAGATTGTTCTCTATGATAACATACGCTGTATTATATTTTTTTAAACATCACACGAATAATAATAGTTTGCGTTTCATGTAAATATATTTGATTTGAACATGGTCCTAACTAGTTAGTTTAAACCTATTTATTTTAGCTCGATTGAATCGAAAGCCTAAGGCTTATTTGAAACGCTCTCGAGTCTGTTTCCTGGGACTAGAACCTAGCTAGTTACAGACATATTCAGTTAGTGCGTTGCATGACGTCTTCTAACGCCGCGTCATAACGAGACAATGGAGTGTGACGTCGTGTGCTTACAGTTTGGATTCAGTAACTTGACACAAGTAGGTACTGGCTTGTTTGGGGTGAGCGTCCTTAATAAAAAGGTCCCAGTAAGAATCTGTAAAAGCAAACCAACATATAAAATATCGCCATGAATGAATATTTGTAATACTACAATGATTTATATTTCATAAGAAACATGAAATGAAGGATTACTTTGAATAGATGTAAAACCTTTTTATGTTTATTTACGTTACGTATTGACACACACACCCATACAAAATATGCGACACAACACGTTTGAATTTTGTTATTATTTATAACATGATTACTTTAAATAATTGCCGACGTTGACGATGAAATGTGCACAAACAGCTTTACTCGAAATGTTCTTACCAGGTCTTATGACACAAAAATGAAACCAACAACATCCAGCTAACTTTTAAGTAATTCCCTATGTAGTCCCGTCATTTTGACAATGAACGGTTGCGTGGTATTTAATAACTTAACACTCGTTGAACTGGTAAATTTAATGTTAATATTTATGGTCAGGTAATATAATAATTAAATGCTGGGATGCAATACAAAAGTGTGAATATGGTACAGCTATTCGAGTCGCAGACTGGAACTTCAAGGCTTTGAGATGACAATAATATATAATAATCTATATTATATTAATCTAGTTCAAGGCATGCGTTGCTGCAATAAACACTCAACGACGAATACACGATTAATATGAACATTAATTTAAAAAAAATGTTCACGGGTGGTGTGACTAGTATGTGATGCTTTCCTCCTCCCAGCCTCACCATCGCCGCAGAAAACCATTCATTATATGCACCACGAGCTTTTCGGGACAAACATATCGTTGTGACGCCACTGCGAAACTGGGGAAATAATCTTTGTCATGGACTAGGCGGCCATAAAAGATCATTTTATAATTGGCCAGGTGTGAGTTATTTCATACTGCATGGCAATGGTTCTGTGCCGCGGGAATTTGCTAAGGCATGATGGAATATAAATAATTTAACATATATTAATTGGAATAAATAAAATGTCTGGACATTAAATTAAATGAATGATACACCTATCTCATTGGGTTCACCATGTACGTATAACGTGTTCCATACGATCAAGCTGCGATTAACCCGAACGTTGATAACAATCATGTCAATGTATGTTTTATTTTATCTTTGTATGCAAATATTTGCACATTTTTTTCACGATGATGACACTAAAATGCGTGATGTACACATGAAACTACTATTGAATGCACTGACGAATATCGTTGCATTTATCACTGAAGAAGACCCATTTGCATAAGTGCATTTATGCTTCGCTTTCGTTTGATGAGGTTCATGAATTAAATATTACCATTATCTTTTCATCAATAGTCAATATATCTGATTATCATAGTTAACAGAAGTGTTAATTGTTAAGGAAACAGAAGAATCGATGTTGTCGATTGTATTTACGATAACACCAGTGTAATGTATTATTAAAACGGAATTACCGTTTAAACCACTCTGAAAAAAATCACTTCCTTATTACCTTAGTGAAACTGTAAATAGACGCGATTGTAATAAGGAAATTTCGATTTCGTGTATGTGTTACTCAACTGATCATTTAAGCCAATTATTTGCGTTTACTGTTGTTGTAAACTAATGTGCAACATTTTATATTCATCGATTTGCACGACAACAATATTTATAGGACATTGATAATTAACCGTTCATTTTTGTCAATGTAAAAAAGTGTATTAATCTCGTATATACCGTAATACCGATAAGTATGATAACGTATGCAAATGTTAACATACCAAAGAAGAGATTCATTTCTCTAAATATTACAATGTCTGACAACAATAAATCATTATATGCGTTTAAACTGTTTTACAGACAAAATGATTGTGTTTTGCATAAAGAGTGTGTTTTATTCAAATGAAATACGCATACGGAATTTTAGAATCGTCTTGGGAACTATCTGGTTTTACCGACTTCAGACATATATTGGTGATAAATGAAATAAAGAAATACTATTCTTATAAAAAATCATTGATAATTTAATGAGGAAGTTTGTTACTGTATTTCTTCTTTCTAATCTCAGCTAACATTTCTAGAGGAAATGCTAAACTATATATATGTACAGCGCTCGAATTATTATACAAATGCATCCACAGATTTTGTTTTAAATCTTGTTATACAATATTATCGTACATAATCATGTTGTGTAACGTTCGTTCACAAGCTATTGTGTAAAAATGAGTAATATACGAGACTGTAGAATTGCTTTCTGTATGCTATAAATTAAATGACATTAATTTGATTTTAGCCAAGCGCTAATAAAGAATACTCTTCCATATAGCATTTCCTATATGATATGTCTAATGCACGAAAAAAAGATTCATTATCAGAAACAGGTGGGTACTTGACAATCCAACTTTCTAATACTAGTTACTATCGATCAATGATGGAACGTATACAACTTAACGTGGAAATGAGATCAACGGCTTTAGTTGTGGTAAGAATTATTGCTTTTAGCGCTTTGAATCAGGTCATAATAACAAATTTACATCAATGATTTCGCAAATTGGCAACGTGTTAATGTACTGTAGGGAGTTAAAGTCCGTTTGAGTTCACATGTACATGTAATATATTATTTAAAAAATGTTTCAACAAACAAGCATGTTCGTTTGATCTTCCCATTTTATACGTTTGATGTCTCGTGTTATGTAGACCGTATCATTGCTCGTTCCATCGTAGCGCACACAAATACATTCGATTTCCCCGTACTGACATTAGTCATTACATTACGTTTTTAATAACATTAATGTTACACATGGTTTAATAATCATTTGTATTTTATATCCTTAGACTGATATTGATTTAACAAATTCACAGTTCATAAAAAATGGATGCAAAAATATTGAAGGAAAATGTTCTTTGATCCACAAAATTAACAACACTATTTGCCAAAGATTATAAAATAAAAGACACTGTACACTAGAGAACAAAGTATCACTCAGGAAATATACACATACTGAAACCACGTTCATGATTAAGAGTAATCATCATTTGAAATTGATATCATTGTCAAGTTTTTACATGCGGAAGAACTGAAATTTTGGAGTGTGTATGTTGATTTTTTGATGTTTTATGTCAACACGTAGATCGCTTTTACAACGTCTAAAATTAAAAGAACAATAAAGCAGTCTGTATGACTCAGATGAAAAGGCGAGGAACAGTCAATTCGAGTTTGAAACCCGGTCAGGACAAACGTTGTTTTGTTTCGTTTTTGTCTTTCTTGTTTGTTAATCGTATTATGCTTCAGTTAGTTATTCACTATGTTTCAATATATTAAGCTTAAAGCCACACACCTTATTTTGCATGGTAAATTTAAGTATAAATAAGAAACATATTTTATCTATCTGGTGGTAACAAGGTAGAAATCCGTCTTTGTTGCGCTTTAAAACTTAAAAATAATCGCGTTTGTCGAAATGGACGTATACGTCTAGAAATCCTACTTTCGGTTTAAAAAGCGGAACCGTTATAAAAATAATAAATTACTTGCTAACTAGGCTATAGATTTAATTTTACCTATGCCAATTAGAATATATCTGGTGATAAGGAGGTAGATATCCGTCTTTTTTACGCTTTAATACTTAAAACTAATCGCGTTTGTCGAAATGGACGTATTATATAGAAATCCTACTTTCGGTTTTAAAAGCGATAATTCCCGGTTGAAAAAAAATAAAATTACTTGCTAACTAGGTTTTAGATTTAATTAAAATTGTGAACACTTTCAAATTGCATCTATATGTACTTTATTTTAAGGTGTGTGGCTTTAAACAAAATCGGAACAAGTCCCTTTAGTGAACTGACAAATTCACCAGCATTAGAAGACCTTCTCTAAACCGTACAATACTCTGTCTTCTTTGGAAAATGACAAACGACTGACACTAAGAAGGCAATTCTAACAGGTTACACTAAATAAACTATCAATGCAAACTACGATCTGGTTTTACCGTAAGGGACTAATTTTGCACTGAGTAAATATCGGTATGTTGTCATTTAAGCAATTTGCTGTTGTTTTTTGTTAGACAGTTATACATTTACCTTCATATAATTTAATTAGCAATAACACTTAATGTGTGGTTCGATTAGTATGACTACGATTTTGTCCGATTAAAACACACGCAACCAAACCGGCATCATGATAAGTCAATACAAAAAAGATAATGCTAAAAATAAATACTAATATTTTTGAAGAAAGACGGATTCAGTTGATTTAATTACTTCCACAAAGCACATCCAAGATAATGTGCCGCACAGCAAAACCGTTTGTCTAAATTAGATAGCAGCAGTCTTTAATGTGTTACTTATCTTCACACATTTACACAAACACAATTACGGTACAGATACAGATATCCATCATTTGCTTTGTGTTTTGAAAAACTCGTTAAAAACGCATTAATGTTACAACAAAATTATTGCCAGATACCGTCGTTAGAGTTTTTGGGTGAAATGATATATGTCTTCACAGACCGAAATTGATTTCAAGTTTATAATTTATGGAAAAAAACGATACCGGCATCCGTTCAACAAGTGCATGGAATATCGCTGTTTTCCCACGATAATTGTTATCTTAGAAACACATTTAACCTGTTCAAAACACACACTTTCTTTTTGCAAAAAGAGGTTTGTGTGGTTTGCCGTTAACAAATGCATAGCTTGAACAACCCATGTGCAATTCTGATATTTCTGAAAAGACACCCGAACACAACGGCAACAATCAAACTGAGGTTTGTGTAGTTTGATGTTTACAAATACATAGTATGATATGCGAAAGAAGTGAATAATACTTATAAACACGTAGATTGGTTTTAAAACGTAAACAATTAACAAACCAATATAACAGTCTGGGTGACCTAGATGTTAAGGCGAGGAACTGTTAATTCGGTTTGAAACCCCGGTCAGGACAAATGTTTTGCTGTTGTATTGTTTGTTCATCAACTTACGAAATAATTGTCATGCAAGTGTTGATTATTGCGGTAATAACCAAGTTGAAAAACTTTCGGTCTTACCCATTTTTCATAATGTATGAATAATGCAGAAAATATAATTTGTGGTCAAATGTTCCGAACATTTTTTTGAAAATTCCTAAACTACTTTCAAAACATAAGGACCGCCCATTCGGGTTTGTCCACACTTACTTTCGCGGGTCGTGGTAGAAATCGAATTATGCTTCACAGACGAAACACGCTTGACAATCCGTAGATAAGCCTTCTGCAGATATTTGTCATTTCCTTCGCTCTATTAAAACGCGCTTATATCAATCTGATACTTTATGCGCAACGGTAACCGTGAACATAGGTATGGAAACGTGAAAATATCCTGTTACATATTTAGTATTTTGACGCTTTAATGTTTCTCGAATCATAATTTTGGTTAAATGCATCCGCAATTAATCGATATTTTTTAAATACTCTCATACGGTTTTATGATGATGGTTTTCATTTTAATGCTGCATATTTAAGGTTCCATTTATTTCAAGTAAGTTTTTTTTTTTAATAGCTTAGCAAAGTATGACTTTTTAAAGATTTCTAGTTATATTTTCATACTCAATATTTTGGTCAAACTGTGGTAATATTTATTTCAAAACATGCCACAACAAATTATAAAACTAACATAAGATCATACGTATACTCGTACTGCAATGCACAACACCAATCTCAAACTAGATTCACAGACGTAAACATCACATTACGCGTATCAAAATATGCAATTGACGCGAGTCTTCCTCAAAAGCATATCTAAGTTCGGTCCAAGAGCGAGGAGATATATTCAATAAAGAACGCGCAATCAATGGTTTACGGTACCAGCAGACGGCTTTATAACAAAACCCACTTATTGTCTGTGAACAGGCAGTTGAAATGGCCCCCTTGTGACACAAACGGTCTGTCATCCGGACTCAATTTATCCAATTATTGTTCAGTTATAGACTCTCGATAACTTCGTCGGTGTGTCGAATTAGTTAAATGGTCGAAGGGCAGAATGAACGATGGTTTCTGCACGGGTTCCCATATTATGGAAACATTCTTACTGTAAACAGATGTGAAACGGAACTTTATTGTTTCTTAGTTGTTTTTTTTTACTATGCTGCAAAAAAAAATATTATATTATATGTTTTGCGTTATACGCATACACGCACTTTTAAATTCAATGTATCCGCCATGTATGTTACCAAGCGGTCGATATAGTTTTTTAAGTCTAAAAGAAGATTAAATATGATATATTTTTATTCGCAGACAATTATAGTGTTAAAGGTAATACAGCCATCAGATACATATAAGGTATATCTTTTTCACGGAGTTAGTAATGTTAAAAGCAACAATGCCTAATAAACACTTACTCACAAATGCAAAGTGATCATGTTGATAGTTTAATCATGCTATTCATAATATAAAACAAGAGCTGTCACGATAGGATGACATCTGCCCCCTTTTTCCACATTTGGGTAATAGCCCCGTCACACCGGACTGGCGTCCTTACGGCGACCTTAGACTGTGTTTCTGGGAATTTCTGATTGTCGTAGTAAGGACGCCAAATACTTTTTCGGTAAAAATGCTGTTTTTCGCCTTCCCGTCACACCAGTGTCCTGGTTTATGGCGTTCTGCGTCCTCACGGCGTCCCTTATACATCCCTCACGACATTACCGCGTTCGTATTACGTCCTTACAGACGCACTGGGGTCGCAGTTGGAACGCCATAGTCGTAGTAGGGTCGCAATAGACGCCGAAAGGACGCAATGAAGTCGCAGTAAGGACGCCATAGTCGTTCTGAGGACGACGTACAAAGGACGTACTAAAGTCACAATAAGGTCGCCGTACGGTCGACTTGCAGTCAATGATCATTTTCTGTGGGTTTGAGCGGCGACCACACGACGTCCATGGCGACCTTACGACGACCCTTCCACGTCCCTACTACGACTATTGCGTCTCTACGGCGTCCCTACGACGTTCTTACCAGAACGCCGTAAAACGCCGGAGTTCGGCGACCGCTTTGAACATGTTCAAAGTGGTCGCCGTGGGCTCGCGCCCTGAGCAATTTTCGGCGTCCTCACTGCGTCCTCTTGCGTCCTTACTTCATCCCTCCGGCGTCTATGGCGTCCTTACTGCGACCTGGTCGCCGTAAAGACGCAGTAAGGACACCAGTCCGGTGTGACGGGGGTATCAACCTAAACGCATAGTGTTTTTCCACATTTTCGAAACCTAAACACGTCAAAGTGTGGCGGGATTTCAGACAGACGGACAGACGGACAGTGTAATCACTATATGCCCACCTTCGGGGGCAAAAAAATAGATCAGAATGCTTTAAAGCAAATGCATAATTCATGCGTACTGTGTGAACGAAAATCAAATTATTATTTGACGAAAATTAAATGATACGAAATGCTCTGTCTATGGTTTAATCTAAGATAGGCGTAACGTAATGCTATAATGAGAATGTCTGTAGAGTGATTACGCATAATTTACCCTTTGTTCTGCATATTCATTTGTTGTATTTTCTATACGACATTTATAATTTAAAAGAAAAACAATCATTTTATGTGTCTGTTGTAAACAAGAGAATGCATACATAGCTTGTTGTTAAAGGTTTTATCACTTATTATAATGCTCCTATCGAATACTCATTGTAATATAATGAAAACCAACACGTATCATCATCTTTATCACAAATTTGAAAGGTTTGAGTGAGTTATTGGGTGCCTTTTCATAATTGTTCAGTGATTACAACATTGATTGAATATACTATATGTGTGTTTATATTTGAGTTTATATTAAGTTTTCATGTTCCTGATAGAAGATCGTATTCTTTTCAGGTGTTTTCAGATTGTGAAGCAATCATGGAAGAAGTTTGGAATCATTGATTCTTGATTATCTTAAGGAAACGTATGGCTTCATACCAGAACTCTATTGTGATAAAAAAACTATAATATATTTATATAATGAAACACTGTCGTTCATAATAATAATTGAAACCAACTTAAACAACGATGTGTGTACGATGTGCTCTTATTTGCGTGTTAAATACGTATATTTCTTGTTTGATTAATGTAGTATATAAATAAACCTATGATTTGATTACTAGTAAATACTTAAAGGAATACCCGATAAGCTAATGACATAAAACACTCCTTGAACATATCCACGTGTTCTGATGTGCAGCGGCATGATGTTAAAAAAATGGGCTAGTTTGCAAGAGGAAATAAATTGGTGCAAGCAAGTATCAATTAGATGTACGCGCATCTACTAGGATTGGATGGTGGTCTAAATGCATGAGCTTTATTGTTTGAAACAATGTGCTCCGCTTCATAACCTGAGAATAATGTTTTTGTGTACCCCGGCACATATATTTTTTAATGGTTTCTTTATAACAGACCGTGTGCATCCTGTGCCTATCCTAATGTGTAGCGAATCAGCACATATACATTGGAATGGAGCTAAACGCATTTCCTACATGTCGTCTTTTAGCCCTATATGAACTGTGTTATGGACTGATCTGTACGTAACTAGTTCTTTGTAATAACTTTGGTATACTATGTTATGTTTTTTTATATATCGTGGTTGTGAAACACATTTTTGTTATAATGATCATATGCTAGAAACATATCTACCATGTTATCAGTATTACGTTTTACGATGCAGCTATAATGTATAGACAGGTTCATTAACTACTGAACATATTGACGGTAATTTCATTTGCGAGAACGTGTACAGGTGGCAAGTAAATTGTGTATTACTTTTCCGTAAGAAATAACGGCTGGTTGCATACAATAATTTCAAAACAAGTCCACAATCAGAACATTGCGGCTTGCCGGTAACTACAATCAATAAACATTGAAATATAACCACACGGAAACGGCGGTACGTAATTATATAATGTTGTGGCTAAACTGTGTATAGTATTATATACACGAATTGAATGTTTGTCGGAGTATACGTGGTTTATTAACAATTCTTAAAGTCCCATTAATACTCAAAAAGCAACGAAAATCTCGTACGGTATTTCGTAAAATGAAGAAATTTCCGTTGATTTTTGAGTATAAATGGTACTTTAAGAATTGTTAATAAACCACGTATACTCCGACAAACACTTGTTTGAAACTTGTTAGAAACTTGCTTGAAACTTGCTTGAAACTTGTTTGAAACTTGTTTGAAACATGTTTTATACGACTCTTCTGCTGCCTTATCGTGTGTACTGCGACTGCACTATTATCATACAGGTATGTGTTATGTCTTTGGTGCGTGAATGAACACGTTGGTTTTTATGATTTATTTATTATTAATGCCTACGCTTCAAGATATACTTCGACAATCACTTGTTTGAAACTTGCTTGCAACTTGTTTGAAACTTGTTTGAAAATGAGACGACTTTTTAATAACATGACGTCTCATCCCTTATTCTTTTTACTGCTTTGAGACATAACATAAATACAAATACATGCCAAATTAAATAGTCAAATTCAAAACGTTAAGATCCAGTCTTTGCCGTTCAGTAAATAATACCCCCGTTACACCAGGCTGGCGTCTGCTTAACAACGAAAACAGTCAGTTTTTGTTTTTGAAAACGCCGATAGTCGTAGTAAGAACGCAAATGTATTTTTCTCAAAGAAATCAAAGAAATCTCGGGGGTTATGTTATCCATTTTCTTCGCGTGTACACGGCATTCCCACCACGTCCTTAGCGAAATCAATTCGTTTATTCTGGATACCTCTAAGTTCACAAGCGACCATTCGCGAACTCACGGCGTCCACACTGCGTTCTTGGGGTGTATTGCTGCTTTATCGTTTGTACTGCGACTGCATTATCATACAGGTATGTGTTACGTCTTTGGTGCCTGAATGAACACGTTGGTTTTTTATGATTTATTTATTATTAATGCATACGCTTCAAGATATAAAGAAAAAGAAGAAGTAAAAAAAAAACATGTGATGAGAGGCTTAGGATCGTATGGGCAGTATACAAGCAGTGTCAAACATATATAAAGTTCAAGGCAAAAAAGGAAAGGTGGTCAGCATCAAACTGACCGATCAGGACGAAAATACTATGGTAAATGTGCTCAGAGAAGACCCATAACTCACTATAAAAAAGCTATCATGTTGCAAGGACAAGCGAATGACAGATTTCCCTCATATCCTTCAAACGGCCAGACCGGTCAAGCGAATGATTATGATGATGATTTTGATGTCTGTGTGAAAAGGATATAGCAAGTAAATACAATGCGATCTTTCGTCTAATGTAACCCGTTGTCAACAATAACTTTATGTTACCTTTATCAAAAAGTCGTTCTTAGGCACGACTTCATATGTGTGGAGTAGATGGCTATACAAAATCACCATATATTTCAACGTAAAAGCGGATCCTTGGTCTAATGTTAACCCTTTGGCGCCGGAACCCACGTCGTTGGAACGATCCCCCGCTTTACAATAATTTACTAAACCGTCTCTCGATTGAAACGCTGAGAAAATGTGCAGAGTACTATGTGCTTCACATCGGGCACTTAAATGAAACAGGAGCGCATGTTTTGGCACTATCCACAGTACACCTACGAAAACTCACATCAAATATAATATGGCTGGACGATATTAGCCACGGTAGTTTACAATTGACATTGCTAACTTCTTTGGCAATAAACGACAAGACGTGCAGATCTATGTTACGTAACGTTAACAGGGTACCTGAAGCCACAATGGCTAAAGTAGAAACCCAACCCTAAAAAGTGTTGCTGTTTTTTATATAGCCAACTATTATGACGTATGGTTTAAATAGCTAACTACTGTCGCCATAGATAATAAGACTGAGACAAGTAGTGTCATGCTAAATATCTTTTGATGACGCAATAGTCGACCCGACGTAAATTATCATGGTGCTATTTACATAGCCTGCCACTTTTTCGACAGGCGACACATTTGAGGAAATAAAGTGATATCTCAATTGAATGCCATTGTAACTTATATCTGAATTTTAAAGATTTATTTTTTTGCCTTAGAATATAGACGTGGGGAAACTATGGTTGTATAATATTGAATTATCGTGGTATTTCTCATATGAAACCCGACGTGGAGAACTTTAATATAATATTCCATTACACGTGTAAGTGTTTAGAGCCGAAGCCTTCTCATATATTGTCACATCAAATCGGCTTTGTTATGGCCGTCTCGTCCATGGCAAAGAGTATTTCCCCAGTTTCGCAGTGGCTTCACAACAATATGTTGTTCCCGAATAGCTCGTGGTGCATACAATGCATTTGTATTGTGGACTTTTTAATTAACTGTTTACTATGTATTGATATATGATACCATGTCGTTCATGAATAATTGAAGAAAATAAATTAATTATAACAGAGTCAGATCAAGTTATAGAGTGCAAAACTTAAAAACCTGTAATGAAAATTTAAACTATGAAGTAACTAAAGAGCATTGATCGTTTGAAGTAGATACATTATGCTGTGCCAGTGGTAAATATCGCAAACTTTCAGTTTAAAGCGTAAATCGTTAAGCATTTAGCGTATTGCAATCACGAATGTAGCATTTAATACATGCAATACGGTTTGTAACTTATAGTTAGGAATATAAAACTCAACTAACATTGACAATTGTATAGTAAATGTTTACACAAAATACATTTGTAATATCATTAATAATCATTTAACGTAAACAATTGATAAAGAGATGTAAAAATGCGAACGCAGTTTGTACAGTTGAAAAAATAGTTCGACCAAAATACCACTGTCTCTAAATATGTCGCATTAGATGCAATAAAATGTCCCTACGTTGCGTGCTATTTATTATACACTTGAGACACGATATACGAATGCCATGTTTATATATCTGGACTGCATTTATGTAGACATTAATTATATGCAAAGGTAAAGTTATTGAATGAGTGTGGAACAAGTGTCGTCTGGCAAGGGACATATGGGCAATTATTGTAAAGAGGTATTATACATCAAGTTGATCCCGCATGCGATATGTATTTTTCTCGATTGCACATAATTTAAGCAGTTCAGATACAATTACGCCGCTGTAATATTATTAAATGCCTGTAAACCAATGTGACCTAGCAAATGTCTCTTTTTTGCAATTCTCGACACATTTTAGTCATGTCACGGCGATCATTTAACCTATTTATATTTTCCCCAGGTTAGAAGGTGTACCAGTATTATGTGCATATACTTTGTCCAGTAACTTACAACTGACCTACTTAAATCAGTATAAGTGGATTAATGGCAAAGTCTTTACAGTGAGTAGGATTCAGCAATGTGAACTTAAGATCCTTTAGCTTTTGACATAAGGAAGACACCTTTTGGGCCGAATGTCTTGCGTAGATCGTTCTTCCGGTTGAGTGGAATCTGAGCTACAATTACGAAGCACGATTAGTAAATTGATATCACAGCGTGATACCATCAACAGAATGATCATACGTATTGTATAACCAATATTAATCGTCGTAACTAATCTTCGTGGATTTTAGTGGGTCCGAGAAATCAAATGTTCAAAGATTTTTTTCGTCCGAAATTTATTATCGTGCATTATTTAATAATCCGCAAACATATGCCCGATTGTACGAATTCAAGAGATGCCATGTCAACGAAATGTAATGAATATACAGTACGTAAAAAACAACTGGAGTTTTACGCAAACCATGCTGCATTTACTTTCGTCTTTTGAGTTTCTCTTCAAGAGTAAAGAGAAAATAAATAAAAATATGTTATTGTAATAAAATGGACAAACGACATGTGTTGTTAATTTAAAAGTATATTTTTTTTATTCTTGATACATGGCAACACTACAAATATCCCGCGCTTTCCCGATTCAGAACTTTACATCTTAAAATTATAAAGTCAACAAAATTCCGCGTATTTATCAGAATATGCTATACAAAATATGTCTTTACGAACGTGAAAATGCTATTAACGTGAAATGCAGCCTTAATTTTTTAAACATAAATCGAGCAATGCTTAAATCGCCTTGTCATCGTGTTAATTATAGAAAAGGTCATAATAATGAGATCACGAGTGAGTATTGCATGCATTCATGAACCAATATTCAATGAACCAACATTATAATCAATTTTCTATGTGTCTGTATTACTCTTTTCAAGAATTTCCAACACATAGGAGCAAAAGATCCAACACGTCTGTGCAGCGAAGCTTCTGGTCATAAACCATAAGGAATAGTATACTTGTATTGCGTGTTCAGGAAGGTCTATACATAAAACGAGAATGGACGATATATTTAACAATGATATCCATTTTTAGCGAATTATGATATCAAATATTTGTTTAAGATGCCCTCGAAAACCTATCTTAAAATGTTCCTTCAATTATTTAAGACAAGAAGATTTTTGTATGTTATTATTAAACAGGAGCATTGCATCGAATAGTGGTGACATTATATCGTTAGGACTCACAGTGAGTGAAAGTACTTTATGTAGAAGATACATTTTGAAATCCAGCAAGTAATTTTAAAGGAACAACATGTCACGCTTTTAATAAACGATGAAGTTATTTTTGAAAAAAAAAGTTTCAGCGTACATCACTCAACAGCTCCATATCTGTTTCAAAGGGAGTGGTATATGACATATATGTTTTTTAAATGTATATTTTCGTTTAAGCTTATTCCATGTACTACACTTGATTTAAGGAAGTTATTAAAGAAAACTATTAAACGAAAATGTATATAATGTTTTGGTAAACTGGGCGGTTTCAGATAAAAAAAAATATTAAGCTGATTGCTTTTCCGGATAATAATTTGATTGAATATTGCAAATATCTGCAAAAAAACAACTGATTAACAAATACTTATATTTCACTTTTGCACGTCGGCAATATTTTTACAAGCAGTGTAAATAGGTTAATAATAAACGGAAGGTCGATATAGTTTATATTTCACTGATAACGCCGTAGTATAATCTGAAAGTATTATCAACCCATCTCTTTCTATCTTAAATGGTATAACCTAAGGTAAGAATGATGGGAATAATGATAACCATTAAATGGGCAAATTTATAATGCTAGTGCACAAATGTCGTTGTTACCGCAGGCAATATTTTTTGATAATATTGTGTTGCACATGTAAAAACAGACCATGAAATCTATGAAACAAGTTAGAATATAAACACACTTCGGATTGTGTATTTTCCACACTTTAACATAAAATTGAATACATTACATATATATGTAACAAAGTCAACATATAAATGATAGGCGTGACTGAATCTTCCTAATTTCAAGTGCTTTATTATTGTTATTAAAATTGCTTCTTACATAATTACAAAAGTACACATTCTCAAGTCGATACATATTCTGACAAGTAACACTTAACAAGTAACACTTTTCTGGAAAATATAATTAAGTGACGGCATTTAGACTAACATTACTCAGAATTATTTGTGTGCATACGGGTAGAGCCATTAGCTTCAGAGTTTTGTAAATCATTACATTGTGGGTGGTTCGTATTTGCATCATGTAACATGCTAAACTATGAAATGGAAACTGATCTTTTATTGTTAATTGATTTAAAAAAGAATTTAAACGTGCGCTAGTTATGTACATGCGTGCAAGTGGGAAGGAGAATTCATTGAAATAAATTAAACAAATAAATTTTTTAATTGAGCACTTAAATAATTCCATAGAATGACTGCAAAATTAACCAATATATAATGTGTGATATCCCGTAACTGACGTATTGTGTATTGAATCCTAAATAAAAACTCGTTTTAACGACAAACCTATAAATCAACAAATCGACACCAATTGTTACATTTGAACGTATACATCGCTTTAATAAAACAAATTGTTTGCATGTTGACATATGTGTATTTTCTTTCATTTCATGGCTTGCTTCACGTCAAACTTCAGAAAACAACATATGATTTATTGTTATCATTAGCATGACACATTTATTTTAAGTTTCGTGAATCAATTTATATAACGGTGGTCACATTAAAAAATAATGCGCTGAAAGTAGGGAATTAGTTAGGGAAGCTGAGTTTTCGATATACCGTCATATCTTAAACGTTAATTTTATTATTCTGTTTTGGTGAACATTACACAAAAAAGTATTTCAATTTATTCCGATGAACATCTTTTATTAGTGTTTGCTTTAAATTACCCGATACACGCTTCACTTGTAATTACGAGATGTGATGGGTTTTGTAATGACAAAGTATGGCATGCCTTTCAACCGATTTAAACACTAAATGCTTCTTGTTAGTCGCAACAATGAACATGGTTTTCCAACTGGTTTGTTATATGTTACGGTGGTCCCATTGTCCTTTGCGACAATGGAAAGTATCTCTTGCCTTACATCGGGACTTTGGAATAGGATATATCCCGCGTGATCGTTATTGGAAATACTTAGACTATCATTCAAACAGACGGATACTTCCCAATACTTTTATATAAATATTAAACGTGTTTTATTCTGAGCTGATATACGTTTAGACTCTCCATTTCCCGCATGTCTTAACCTAAACGTTCTGATAACATCTTACATTCATCATTTCCTTTCTGGACTATTTGAATATAAAATGCTTATTAGCAAACATCGGGCCAGAAAATCAAGTTCTCCAGTGAATTCATAACCATGTTATTGTGCCATTCATATTGTTTAATATCACATATCAGTTATTGCTACAAAATAACGAACTCCCGGATAATGTGTAAAATATGCAGAAATTGTTTGAATGCAAACAATATCTTTGTTGACACCATGGTGTCTCTTTTTACGTATAAGTGCAATTCTGGGATGCTTCACAAAAGACTCGCATTGGTAAGATAAAAGCCAGTGGTTTTTGGTCAAAGTAAATAACAGACAGGAAATAGTAATACCGAATATCTAGAACCTAACGTCGTTAACAAGAAACGGCGACCAGATGGTGTATTTTTTTTTTGAAATTGGACCAAATCGGACAGTGTCCGCCATAGTGGAGATACAATTTCCTTTGGCATAAATAGTTTGCTCACCGGACTGCGCTACTCAAACTTTAACGAATATAAATGTCAACGGCGACTGGGCGATGATTTATTCAGAAATAGAGAGTTAAAGAACACTTCGGCCGGGTAACGTCCGATCGCTGGGCGGAATGTTCTGGAATATTTGTATTTTTTTTATTCCTAAACCCATCTTTTTTTAAAAATACTTATTTTCGAAAAGGTTTCTACCCTTATGCAATACCGTTAGCATTAACAGTAGCCGATTGGCATCAGATCAATTGTGTTTGGGAGGCGGGCGGTTGACTTAAATTCCTTTTCTCTTTTAAATGAAGTATGTTTTGCTTGTTACAATTTATATCCACATTTGAGTTGCTTTTCGCTCGTTGACGTTAAGTTAAACTTAACAAAATAACTAAATTTTTGCGAAATTCTTATATGCGTGTACACTTTAATAATATTATTTGACAAAAGGAGAAACAACTGTGGTTTGGCCATTCCTTTTTGATTGCATGTTATTGTGCTTATTTTTCTGTCACCTTGGTAAGTATGGTTTGTCCATCACATATCTTAAACGAAGAATATATTTAGGTGCATTTAGAAAACCTATATTATAATTAAAAATAGTATTCGGCACTGCTACTTAGGATAATTCGACATCCAATGTTACCAGTCCTTAGCAATACATTACGATCCGCTCCCTGATATCAAGTCCTTGTAAAGAACAATTTCATTGACAGCATTAAATTCAATATATATCCCTTCATCGCCTAATTATTTTAACGTATTTTACAATTGAGACACACTAAACTAATGCAACATTGCCCTTTATTTCGACAACTGAAATTAAAATATACGCGACAGTAGCATTGTTATATGGCCATTAAACAAAAATTGTCTAGCATTGGACTTGCGGCCAAGTCTGGTAATTAAGTTGAATTAAGCATAGAAAACGAGCGCGGTAAGTTCAAGGCATGTTTACAGCAACGCATATAGAACAACATGCGATAAAATGTGCAGATGATGACACAATGCATTTGTAAAATACTTGGAACCTCCAAAAAGGTGCACGTTATAAGTATAAGAATAAACAATATAAATAGCTATTAACATGTCTAAAAAAACTGTATTCAGATGAGTCAAGCTTCTTTTGTTGTTGACATATTTGTTTATACTTAAATATGTTATATGTTATATTGTATGATTCCCTGTCTTGGCCACATCTCTTTTGTATATATGTTCTTGGCCAAAGGCAGAATGCCGGATTGCCAATAAACTATTGATTGATTAAATCCTTTGGACTTAAGTTTTTCTTGGAGGTCGCTTCAATGCACTCCAAGTAAAACTCCGTGTTCTGTTATGCGTGTGAAGTTTTTTGTTCAAATGCTGAGGATATTGAAAGAATTTTTTTGAAACGAATACTTGTAGTCAAAATGAGTACTTCTCATTCAGCAGTATACGGCGAAAGAGGGCGACACCCATTATATATAAATCGATATGTACGAATTATAAAATATGTTTTTAAATTGTATACTGTAAAAAACTTAATGTATATTATTTAGTACACNAATAAAAATAAAATAAAAATAAATAATAATAATAATGATAATAATAAGAATAAATAAATATATCCATCCCATGTGTATAATTATGTGATTTCTTCAGTTAATATTCATAGTTGTCACAATAATATGAAATTGATAAAATCGATGAAAAAGCATGAATATTTAATTTACTGATTTTTATCATTTTTATTACACGAAATTGAACAATATTAAATAATGAGCGTATGTGTTAATATTGTTTAAGCTTGTTTTACAAATATGGACTTGACATGCATATTAACGATACATACAACGCAATTTCGAAGAATATCTCTTTGTGATTTGATGTTCTCATTCGCAATGGTGTTTTTTCAAAACAAATAGTAACAATACAAAACATATTTAGTAGTATAACCGTAACCAGTAAAACATCGATGATTTTTATTCAGATTGAGGAACATAAAGAATCTTTTCGATTCGTTTTTCTTCTATAGACTCTGTGGGTTCTAATATAAATACATTTTATGCAATAACTGTTGCGTGAGATGAATCCCATGATAACGAAACAAAAATAGCAGACCAAAATCATAACCTGTTTAATTGATACGTAATCATCCCAATATACGGAGCCCCTAAACCGCCCCTGCGTACAAATACAGCTGGTAATATGACATAATCGAATCGTCTTATGATATAATGTTTCTCATCAATTGTCCTTATTAAGACGACAAAAGAGATAATGTTTTCATAAACGTTTTATGTAATACGGCTAGTAGCTTTAACTTTACTAGTGTTGTAATATTGGCGAACCCATAAGGTGACTTGAATCAACTGAAAGATGTCAGAACTTTAAAATATGCAAAATGGTGCAATATTGTTATTGCCCTTAATTAATATTGCCAGAATTACAATATTGTCTAAGTTAAGAGCGTCTAGCAATACACGCTAATGAAAAAGAAACAAAAGTTAAGCTAAACTAAATTATTCATTTCGCTTCTTAAAACCCCAGTTCTGTACATTGACAGTTTCAAGGCGGTGATCCAAGCTTTAATAGTTGGTGTTATGTTATAAGACTTGCGGATACAAAATGTATGTCCTGATAGAGTTTCTGGAATGACATACGGACTTTGGGGCGCGATTGTCGTACAGTCAACAACATTTTATAGGGCGATTTAAGGTTATTATTGTAAATGAATAGAAATGAACTGGAATAGGAGTTAATAAACTGCAGATTAAAGGAGACTTATAATTTTCTGTTGTTTCGGCCATTCTACATTTCATAAAAATAGCCATTGACTAGTTTGGTGACTTCCCGTATTGAGGTCATGAATGTTTCGAACATAATACTCACATATAGGCGTGGACACTCGAAATGTATCCAATGTTTGAAACTAGGTCCTCGCTGTACTGGAACTTAAAAACAAATCCTATTCCTAATAACACTGCAACACGAGTCATACCGATGGCATACCTAAATAGCATTCCGAACAACATAAATTGCATGTTACGAAGCGTGATGACACATTTTATTAAAGTACAATTTAATTAGTAGTACATCATTTTTTCGCGTTTAGATCAAAATATCACACTGTATTATACATAATGTTAGTTTAAGATGATTTGGACACGCCGAATACAATGTTTTATCGACTAAGCTTGACACGCGTCGTCTGTTGATCTCATATGGATGTCATATGGGCCTTAAGTCATAAAATGACATTACATTGGGTATCTGATAGCCAAATATATGAGAACACTTTGGGAATGGATGTGAGTTTGGTATTGTTTTGTATTCCCGAGGGTGCAGTACGGTGTTTTCGGAAGAGGAGATTTAATAAAAAATATAAATTATAACTAGTTCGATGTCAAACCACAGATATCGAAATTTTGTTGCACACAGTTATGTTACTCAGTAATAATGAGATGAAAGATATAAAATTCAGTTAATTCTAGGTTATAATAATGTAAACGTGTAAGAAAGATATATCCATGTTTTATCCGAGGTTTTCAAGTTTGCAAATTATTTTGTCAGGTTTATGGCAATGTCAACTTCAAGATTTGTTTATTAACAATGTAAAATGACAAATATTTGTTAAAATATCAGAAACATTTATTACCCCTGTCAGTAAATTATATATATGTATTTCCATATACAGCAACAGTTGATATTTACCATGAACAAACTTTCGAAAAAATGTATCGAAACTGAAACATGTCAAATGTAAAATAAACATATACTTTGTGCTAAACCTTATTTATATTTTATTTAGATTTTCATTTTGAAGTTAACATGTCCATATTGGGTAAATAAAAAACCAAGCAATATTACATTCAAAGAGGTGTTGTAAGGTTCGTCAATATTTATTGATTAAAATTCATATACAAAACATTAGTTATACAAATACACGTACATGTTGTTGAAATATTGACGACCTTGCTCACTACAAAAGTCAGCTGTTCACTAAATAAGACCGATACAAGTTTGTTATAATAAGATGACGACGCAATGATATAAACAATAAATGATTCAGCAAAAGTGATATTCAAGATCGGCAAAGCACTTGTGTGCAATTGTTTTGAGTGATATGGCAAGCTGTGACAATGTTTTTCAAGGGAGACATTTCAGCGCTGGAAAGAGATACAATAATGGAAATATATCGACGTTTATATCAGAAATGAAGCAAGTTATAAGAATGTATCAATAAATTAATTTCATTTTTTAATCATCACATGAGATGTGTATGCCTTACTGTATTTTGCAGTTCATCGTGTTTCATCCAAGATGGTGTCTTCAAAATACGGCTGAGTATTTCGAGATGAAACCTTTTGTTCGATGGTTGTAACCATATTGTAAACAGACGTTATGTGTCGTCATCATTAACATTAGTTTAAATGAATAAACACTTATTAAAACTTCTCAAAACCAGTCCATACTTCGCTTTTTATGCACGAGCCTTGCAATAAAAATGTTATCCCGTCAACCTCTTTAAACTCTCACACTGAAGAGCACTTATATTTTTCACAATAACAATCAAGCAAAACGGTAAGTAAATACATGTGATGATGCATACATATTATCCATTCTTTGAAAATAATATTTCGATATCTTCAATGTAAGGCACACTGATCTGAAAAGAAAAGCCCTCATCATCTTGTAACACAATCTATTGATATGTATAGCCCGAAATACACAGAAAGAACATTGTCAGGAGATCCAGAATATGTTCCTAGTAGAAGTCCTAACACTATTGCTGTAAAGGAAAAGGTAAGATTACTTGAAGAACTGATTGATGGTCCGCGCGCATCTGAATAACTTGCATCTTTGTCCGACCCTGAAGTAATAACTTTGTCTTGAAACATATGCACATTGAAACATGGCGATTACATTGAAGTTATACACAGCGAATGGTAGTATGAACAATATTTACTAAAATATTTACGTAAGTTTGTTTTTACATCAGCTTTTAATTAACCATGTAAGATGATAATGGTAAAGATCAAGTCATTATCTTCTCTATTGAATATCAATACACATTTCAGGCTTTTAAAGTTTGGATTTGTATCATTTATGCCATTATGAACTAAAAAAATGCAGTACCCTCGCTAGTTGAAGCATTTAATATATTACATATAAAGCAAACTTACCTCTTCGACTGACATTCGATTTGACTGCTGAAATGAAATAATGTAATTGATACCACTTCAAGACCGGTTTTATGCAAAAAATCTAACATATTATTTGACCTAAGATATATTTAAGTTTACATAAATAACAATGTCTAACATATAATGAATGAATGAATGATTACATTCCTAAAATAGTGCTTCGGTTTAGAAACATTTTATCAAGTCTCGTTTCCACAAAAAAATACATGAATAAATCGCTAATAAATTGCATTTGGTAATACAACATTCAACGTACTCACCCATTAGTACATCAACTCTGATGTTGCTTATCTTCAGATCGGGTCCTCGGCACAGGTACATACCCATGTCGTGTAGTGAACTATTCTGAATAATTAACCCGCTGACGTATGCATACCCTTCTATGTGCTTCAAGATGCGTGTCCTACCCCTCAAATAAGAAGCCGTTGTTACTATATTACCACCTTGGAAAAACCAGTCCACTCCATCAAGCATATTGATTACACCTGTTACGTTGCACATAAGACGCATAGTTTCCCCTTGGTTTACGTACTCGGTGCCTGTCAATGATAAATCTGAAATATTGAATACCAACATAAAATATAAAGTTTAAAATAGCGATGCAAACAAATATAAAACGTCTATTTAGATAGTTACGCATGTAGCAACAATCGGCATTAAATGTTGAAGAAAATTAAGTTATTATGATTGTTGAAAGCATATATGTAAACCGAGTACTGAAATTTACACTGTATACCACTATGCTTCATGCATCACTTACTATGCAAACGTGTGTTTATGTGTACAAACTAACTTTTTTTACGGTCGTTGTTGGATTATCTGCAACAAAAAAACAACAACAGTTATTCAACTTTTGTCATGAAACAGGATTTGCAATGTCCCTTAATATAATTTCCAAAATCATTTTCACTGTATACTTACAAACATTTTATTATATAATTTTGTACTCATGGCGTGAGTACGAACACAAATGGTATTTTTTATTTTTGTTTTTAAATATATGTTAATGTATGGTGTAACCTCGAGTTAAAGGCATATACAATATGCGTGTTACATGACGTCAGATAACGCCGCGACATACCGAGAACATGGAGTGTGACGTAGTGGGTGTACTTTTTAAATGCAGTAACTTGACACAAGTAGGTACCGGCGTGTTTGGGGTGAACGTCCTTAATAAAAAGGTCCCAGTTAGAATCTTGTAAAAGCAAACCAGCTTTCTTCATACCGACAATAATGAATATTTTTAATAAACGAAATGATAAAAAAAGTTCGGAAGGAACATGAACAGTGCAATAGCTTTTATGTTATAAACATAAACTCACAATTCCTGTTGAATTAGGCATATGTTTTTTGTTAATATCGGTAACATGTGTTTACATCTTCCAATATCTGTAGGAACTTGATATCCACGTGGTTTTTCTGTTCGAATATCGTTTTTCCAACAGAAAGAGGCACGTCTTCGTTTGCTTTATGCCAAACAACCTGAAAACATTAATTTACTGTAGTTACAATAAATAGTGTGAGTTAATTATTTACATGTTTTTGATAAATAGAAATTACATATTGAATTATATTATCTTATTATCTATAGACAACAAACATAAATAATTTAAACAAATACTATAAGAAAGGAATAAATAAAGAGTAGTATCATTAACTGTGACTATATAAAAAAAAACTTAAATTATATCAATAGCAATACTAAAAGAACACGTTCATTCCCGGCTCTCGTTAAAGCGACTTTTTTATTTGTAAGCTAAGTTACAATTTCTTTAACTGAAATATTTTAAAATAAAGACTTAACATGTTAAAATTACAATCACAAAAATGATTTTCAAGAATATTTGAAACAACAGAAAAAAGTTTGCTCCTGATCCAAAAGATCAAAAGACTTCTAAACCATTTAACCACTCGGTCATTGCGACGCATTAATGTTTATTTCTTGTAAGCAATCTACGTGTTGGTAGTAATTTATACGAAAACACGAGGCGCATGTATGAATGTCCTTGTATGGGTATCTAGTTTTATTTATTATCTCTATATACAATGTTAATTTATTTTGATGATAGAATACAAAAGATAAGAATAATGTGAATAAGTCATTTGTCATTATGTAAACAGGTCCCTTTCAAGATATAAAAATGTTTATATACTAACCCATTGTACAACTTTAGAAAAGCACGTATCTATCCACACATGCGTGTTTCTAACAACTTACAACTTTCGGTCCTAGGTCGCGTATGTGGCATTTCAACACTGCGATTTCAACGCGATGAACTGTGATATGTGTTGTTGTCGGAAGGAACGTGGGTTCGAGTTTACGGGTTCTCCCCACGGCTCACTGGAAACTGAAATAGTTGAGGATCGTGTAATTTTAACAATTTTATATTTTTAAATGAAAGAATCACGGACACTGTGGATCTATATAATAATGCTTTTTTATCGAAGTTTTATAAATATGAATTAACTGCGCAAGTCTTCCTTTGAATACCATTTTACACAATTTAGCAACTCCATTACATCATTAGTAATCCCACTTAAGGCAACATTGTTTTATTGTTAATATCAATGGTTTGCGTAGACACATATTACGAAAAACGTTAGGATCCTACCCGATATAACAACCAGAAAAGGATACAAAAGTTTAAAAAATAAGATTCAAAAATATATTTGAATGTAAAGAAAATTCAATTCTTTAAGGGGCTTGCTCACATATCATTGCACTTTTGTCGTGTGTCAATACATGCATTGGATTCATTGATAATTCAATCGTTACTATATAGCTCTAATATAAACACAAATATAGAATTCAATAAACACAATGATACAAACAGGCTTCCCCGACTGTTGCGTATCCCATTTAATACTTTATACAAGTAATCGACTTGGTGTAACAGTTCAACGAAAACAATAAGAAATCTCCAACTTTTTACATCATTTCATTTTTGTAACGCTTGACAAGTTTATCACTTTATATTGATGACTGTCTTTACAATATCGCAACCAGTCTATATTCCTGTTTGAGAATTGATGAAGACAGACAGACTGAATGTCTGTGTAAATAGCTGCTTTTTGGTGTTATATGGAAATGAAAACCCAGAAGCAAATGTTGTTTTCTGTTTCGAAATGTTGACTACATTGTGTAGTTATGGCATATCTGTATAGAGTAACGTGAATTTCCAGGTGATTCGATAACACCCAATGCAATATGATGCTTATAAAGACAGCCGCTATAAGCCAATGGCCCGGGGACGTATTTAGCTACAGGAGATCAATATGAAGAACGTGCCGCTTGTATACCATGCGCCTCATTGTATGGATATCAATACAAACAAATACAAGCATGAACTTACAAACAGTATGGCACACATTTTTCATAAAGTACATATAGTTCGTAGAAGGTAGAAATTAGTTAACGTCATTGATCGGTGGACGAAAACATCCACTTAATAGTGTTTACTCGTGATGTTGTATTTGACAGTCGTATATCGATGGAATTTAAGTAACAAAACAAATTAATGAAATCATACTAGCCCGTGTTGTTTTCTGTGTTGGTGATTAGAAGGCACATACTACATTATTATTGAAGCTTAATACTTAATATTCAAGAAATTGATTAAGGTTTCAGTTCTGACTACAATAATTCATAAACCAGTTTTTAAACTATAATTATTTATTATCCTTAATACTTGAAATAATTGACCACGTTGACGATGTAATGTGCGCAGAGAGCAATTATCTGAATGCCCTTACGACGCCATATGACATAAAAATCAAACTCACAGCATCCAGCTGACCTTTAATTACCTCCCTACGGAATTCCGGCATTTTAACAATGCAAGGTCGCGCGGTACGTAAGTAATTAGCACTCTTTTAACCGTTATATCAATATCAAGTCTAGAATCAAGTAGATGTCTGAATCTGATTAACGTATGCATATTGTAACGCGCTCCGTGTCGCGGACTAGAAGATCAAGGCTTTACGATGACAATTTTTCTATACTACTTCAAGATTGAGTATATTTTGCGTTTCTGCAATTTACATTAAATATCTCATTATCATTACTCTTTGATATTCAATAAAAGTTTACAGCAATATTCGCTTGTGGTGTGCGTTTGGTGTAATGCATTCCATTCAAATTCCAAAACCACTCGTTTTTCCGCGGAAAACACCTTAGTCATTTTACTGTTGGTCAATGAAAGGTATGTTTAATTTCATGTTGCGTGACGATTTTCTCTTGATATGGGAATGTTCTCTGGTATATTAGGAAATACATAATTTAACAGAGATGAGTTAAAATAAATAAGTAGTCCGAACAATAAATTTAATGACTAAAACACTTATCCCCTGGGTTCACAATTTACATACATCGTGTTCAATCAAGCTCTGATTCAACCGATCCTCGTTCACAATAATTTATGTACTCAATACCAATGCATTTTATATTATACTTGCGTATGCAAATATTCAATTGCGCAATAGAGCATGATGGAACACTGGATCGTGATTCCCTTTTGTTAAGTAAGGTTCGTGAATTTAATATGACCATATCTTTTTTATCAGCAAGAGTCGATATATCTGATTGTCATAGTTAAGTACGGGAAGTATGTTGATTTTTAAGAAACAGAGTTGACGATGTTGTCAATTGTACTGACTTAAGCACAAGTATAATATACAATAACAACGGTATTACCGTTTAAACCACACTGAACATACTTAATTATTATCTAAGAAACGAACTGTTCATAGACATGGTTGAAATTAGGTTACTGTAAATACTGGTATGTATTACATCTCCAACGGTTTAATTGAGTCCACTGATATGCGAGCGATGTGTGGTTGGCTTTTCTATGTTATTGATTACATGTTTTATATGTGTTTATGTTTGATATAACGGGAGTTGACATGTGTTTATGGGATATTGTATGTGTGTAGATATTGATCACTTCATGCCAATGCTCGAGGAATATCCTTCTGTTACATCTGAATTTATGGCATTAAGTTAAAATTTTACACTATGACAATCTTAACAATCCCGAAATTCTTAAATTCTACTTTGATTGTGAATGTTTGCGTATCAACATTTCATAGTAGTGCGAATGTTCCAAGTTTATACAACCAGACACTTACAAAACGATTTGATTTCATGAGACATTAGGCAGTACTGTTACTTTTAAATCTAATTAACACTGAATTTAAATAATGACTTGCGTTGTTTCTTTATTAGCTGTTAACACGTACATGGGTTACCACCTGATGTCAGCTCCGTTTTATTATAAATGTGTTTGATAGTACTTTTCTAGAATTGTTGAGACAAAGAGATATACATCGATACTTTTTTGAAGTATTTAACCGCCATGTTAATGTCAATATTAAATTGTTCAAAACTGTAAATGAGTGGGATTGCATTGCAAATATAACGTGTTATATACAGTATCCAGTTATTTAATGGCTAAAGAGTGTCAATTCTTTTCCGCTATCTAATTGTTACCGTCAAGACATGTCGTCAAGGAATGGAAAGAGACACAGTGATTTGTAAATCGATTTATATTCGGCCTTTTATATTGTCACATCAAGTAGCTTTGTAACGTGTTTTACCGTATGCTGTTAACTCATGTTGAATATTTGATATTCAATGAATTGCATGGCAACAAGTATTATCTGACTTTCAATATAACCGTAAATATAAACTAAGTGTGTAACTTTTGTAAATACCATGCTACCGATATTTATGATATGTTCTGCAGACAAAATAATGTGTCTGTATTCAAATGGAATACGCTTAAGGACAGATAGCATCGTGTTTGAAACTAATGGTGTTACCAACTTCAATAACACATCGGTGATAAAACAAATAAAGAAATGCTTTACATATAAATGATATTTTCCATTGATCATCAAACGAACAATTTTCTCATCCCATTTTCTCTTTGTAATCTCACTCTTGAGGAATGTCTAAACTGACATACATATATAACATGATTGCGATGTATGCTGATGAATAATACCATGGGGCCTCGATCTGTGAAAAATGGATTTAATGCATGTGTGTAAAGAGTCGTCCCAGATAAGCCTGTGCATTCCGCACATGCTTATCAGGAACGACACTTTCGTTTTTTTTTATAAATATTTTTTGTTGAAAGAAATTTTCTTTTTAGCAAAAATCCAATTTTGGAAGAAAGTCTCGTCCCCGATTAGCCTTTGCGGACTGCACAGGCTACTATGGGACGACATTTTACGCACATGCGTTAAATCCCATTTTCACAGAGCAATATAGCACTTCCAAAGTTTTATGTTGATTCCAGGAAATATAGCTTCAATAGCTGGTTCATGTAGGTACCTGACAATCCAATATTAATTACTTTAGGAATATGTTGCAACTTGAAACAATACACAGGGAAATGAGTGGCTTCAACTATATTAATAATTTATGTGGCGAGTGATTTCAATCAGGCCAGAATAGAAAATTTCACCTAATTTATTCATGAATGACACTAATTATCAACGTGTTTATGTACAGTAGAGAGATAAAATACCGTGTGAGGTGACGTTTTAATGTGATCTATGATCTAAAAATGATTTCAAAACAGCATGTGATATTTTGATCATCCATTTTTTTTTATCGTTTGATGCCTCGTATAATATGGATCGCATCATTTCACGGTCTGAAGTATTACACATTATAATCTTTAATTTACCCGTATCGATATAATTCAAGTTGAACCCATTATGTTGTTAAATAATTTACCAGGACAAGTGTTTAAATAAATATTCATATTTTATTTGCGTCGACGGATAATTATTTTAACCAATTCACAGTTCATAAACCCAAAACAAAGGGTTGTAAATAATTAAACGAACTGTAAACAGATTGACGAAATCACGACACTGTGCGAAAGATTCTAAAAATGAAGGAACACTGTACACCAGTGAACGGAAATACAACTTTGGAATACGACACATAATGAAAATAAAAATGTTTGTTTACGAGTAGTCAATATTTTTAATTGATTAAAATTATGAAGCGTTAAAATGCAAAACTATAACATGGTTTGGAATGTTTCTGCTACTTCCCAATTATGTTTAATTGTGTGTATCTTGTATATATTAATGTCCAAATTATTGGAACACTGTAATGGTCTGGACGGCAACGCGGTTAAGGTGACATTCTCTTAACCCCCAAGACAGTGCTTCGAATTCCGGTTAAGCTGCTGTTGTTATTTTCTCCTGTAACTATACTCAGATGCTGGTAGCGGTATTGTTATTTTGTATTAATTTTGGAAGTGTGAATAAAATAAATGCAATACTGCCGGAGCTTCTGGAGTTTCACTTCTTTATATTGAATTCCACAACAGCTCGATGTGTGCTGCGTGGATATAGTAACTTGTATCGCCGTACACATCCTCAATGTTGTTATATTTTATTCTTCAGAGGCTGATAGCGGTATTGTTGTTTTTTTTCTTTTATTAATTTTGGAAGAGTGAATAGTAGAAATGCAATACTGCTGGAGCTTCTGGAGTTTTACTTCCGTATAGTAAGCTCTTCAGTTCAATGTTTTTTATCTATTTATTTCGTGCATTTAATAAATAACGTTAACATTTCCATTTAAATGTAAACTTATTTATATAGTCCCTAAGATTAGAATCTAGCTGTAACAGCAACAGAAAACGTCACTGAATTAACACTTACTTCATGTAAAAGACAATTGTAAATAAAAAGGAGATTTTTAATATCAAAAGGGTTACCCAAAAGCAACTGCCTATTGGCAAATATGATTTGAATCTGGGTAAATATATTTTTTTTTTCACAAGCAAATATGTACATGTATGCACAACCACGAGTTGTTGTCATTATTATGGGCCTTATTTAACCTTGGCCAAATATAATTTGTTTTATATGAAAAATATGCTGTGGGTGTGTGTGTTGTTTTATTTTTCTTTAGAAATTGAGTATTATCGTTCAATTATTTACTTTAATATAATAAACATAAAACCGTAATTCAAGTGTCTGATTGTTATGCCTGAGATTTAACAAACACAAACAGACAACACGAAACATAATTAACCAATAACACACAAATAATAAATAACATGCAATAAAAACTAACATATTTACAGAAAATTTGACTTCAGTTGAATTCATTACTACGACAAATCATAGCTTAAACAATGTACGACAAAACAAGTACATAAGGGATTTTTTTTGGCAGTTTTTAACTTTTACTTACCTTTACACAACAACACGAACACAATCGAGAACAATATACACCAATCCATCCTTAGTTTTGTTTTGTGAAGACAGCCAGTCGTTAAAAATCTATCGATCTTGAAACACTTTTGCAAAGTACCGTCTTTAAAGTTCCTGTGTGAGATGTTTAATATCTGCATAGAAAAGCTCCTAGTTCAAGTGCATAATTCATAGCAGTAGAACATAATCGGTATATCCGCAAATGGTTTGAACGTCGTTAACTGTTTCCAGCGGTCCTATCAGAAGCTGTATAGTTAACACTCATTGTACAAAAATAATGGGAAGCTAAACATTCTACTTCATTTTTATAAAAAGATTTTTGAATATTTCCTGTTTGCAAATAAAATGTTTGGAAGATATATGTCCATTTTCGATGTTTCAAAAAATACCCGAGAAACTACATGTAGAATACAACAATAACAAACACACTGAAACTGATATTGACTCAATACATACATAGCGTCTAAATGAGACCAACACAATATATTTAATCTAAACAGAAGTATGCTTCACAGACGAAACACGCTGGATTGCGAGTAGATTAGCCTCGTTTTTTTGCTTTATCAAAACGCGATTAGGTACGATACTGTTGGAAAAAGGAAACCGTAAAAATAAATATATAAAACGATGTTCCTTTTGAATCTTTGGAGACGCGGAAATGTTTAGCGAATCTTAGTTTTAGCTTAAAAAGATAATTCATCCCCGCAATTTAACGATGTTCATTATCATTATCATGAGTATACGATAATATCACGGTGATTTGCATTTAACACGACATATTCAAGATACTATTTATTGTACGTTTTTGCTTGTAAGTATATTCAAGAGCGAATATTTTAACGCTACTAGTCATATATTCATACCCAATTAGTTAATTTTGTGACAAACTCATTCAATAAATAGCACTAAAAAACAGTATTGCTGTAAGGCTACCTTATATTTAGTTATTAACGTCCCACATTACACAACTCATATAGCAAGAACTTTCTCATTCTCTTCTTGCAAACCACAACGATAATTCCATACACTTTTAGGAGAAACAAAATCAATTACGCCTATCAAGCATAGCACATATGAATTGTCCGCGAGTCTTCAACAAATTGATATCTGACTTCCATCCAATAGCGCAAACATTCATCAGAAAACGTCTGATCAACGACTCGTGGTAACAGTAGACGATATGACAGCAAAAGCCGCTTATCGGCTGAAGGCAGTCGAAAACGTATTGGACTCCGTGTCGCACAAACTTGCTGTCATCCGGACTCAATTATATCCAATTTTCATTCAATAATAGAATCTGGATTATTTAACCTTTGTCTCAAAATAGTTGATGAGTGGATAGACAGAAATTTCTTTATTTCAAGGACAGGTTAACATTTCTTGAAAAGAAAGTATATATGTAAGCTGGTGTTAACACGACTTCTTTGTTGTTCTTATAGTTTGATCTAAGTAACCAACAATGCATGCATGTTTATACTTAAAGCATAATGATAAATTAATCAGTCGTTAATATTAACACGCGATCAAAATATTTATTTTAGTTAATATATATGTTTCTATTCACGTAATAGAAACTTATTTTTTCACAGTAATAAATTCACCGTTTAGTTAACACATATAAAATATTGTTCAAATAAATGTTCCTCATTACCCGTTATGATATGACGATCGATTAGAAGATATGTGTGTCGACTTAATGTATATACTCATTCATGTCATACAAGTGTTGAACGTATGACTCAAATATCAAATTATTACGATACGAATTAAACCATGAACGTGATAAATTCTGCGTGTTCATGGACATGTGCCATGAGCACATTCTAGAAGTTGAAGAAAATCCAAAACCTAATGTGCTTTAAGTCCCACATAGAAAAGTATCAAGTAGATGGTTAGTAATACTCAATACTAGTATGATAACTCAAAATCATATTAAATTAAACTAACACTGTATAACCATAAATTCACATTCTTTGGTATAACCTTAATTCCTGCTTCAATAATTTAAAGTGTCTCTTTTTTAATTCTGACTTATTATGAAACATGTTTGCTGAATTTTCGTAAGCTGGTACAAACCATGACAAACGTCAAATAGTTATGTGAAGATAATTTATGTGAGAGATATTGCACGATTTACCTTTTCTTCATCTAGTTAAAACATATATGTACATGCTGTATTACATATTTCGTTTTTATGCTTATTGAATTGTATGTGTCGCTTGTAAAAACTATCGAAATATAAAGCTAAACGATACATCTCAGACAAACTAATTAAAGCACTACAATCAAATGTGTAGTGTCAAATTTAAGTATTTATAATCATTTGTCCTATTTCTACGTGGAACCCGGGTCTCGTAAAGGGATGACCTTATATATTTCTCCGATTTTCAGTCACAGTCAATGGCATGGTTTATCGGGTTAGTAGTGTCCTACCCACACGCATCCGGGTACCTTATGGCATTGCAAAATATTCGAAACTATCCTTCTACTCGAATTGTCTCACAATATAAACGTTCTGGATGTGCGGTCTCGTTTTACAGAGATCCCTGCATGTATAACACGTCGTTTATACGAAATTGGTATTCATAAAATAGTTGTTAACGACCGCTTCCTAGGTTTCCATTTCGTTCAAATTCGGCTTATGCGGGTTATTCTGTGTGGATAGACTTTCTTTGAGTCAACAAACAAAGAAACACTTATTTATATAAAAAACGACAAGAAACACACTCGAAAAATAAAATAAATCAACATGAACGTTAATTAATTGTTGAAATTTATTTGTTAAACAATGCTCTCCACTAATCACCGTACAGTACTCAACTGCATCCGAGTGATTTCTATACAATTGAAACACAATCTAAAATAATTATCATCGGTTTGAATTTAGGCTAATGCTCCATGCACAATTGATGTATGCATGATTTAAATAATCCATCAATGTCACATACTATTGTGATTGCATTTACAACATAACCAATAATTCGATCCAATGAAATGCGAGGAATGCACCCAATCAGCACATTAATCATTTATAACATTTACTTGATTTATGATATTCACTCAACTGAATCATGTAAACATGACACAGAGGCATTTCCTCAAAATTGACACCGCATTAATACAAAGACTGATTCTGTGAACGTACCTGTTTTCGACTTGCTTCAGTTTCGTTTTAAGATAAAAGTCAATATAAGAATATAATACTATGAGGACTATTTTGTGTTTTGCATAACGTAAAAATAAAAGTCAAGTTTGGTAAGAAATACGGCATAACACTTATATGTGCAAGCTTCAATTTTGCCGACAACAGGATAAAACGAAAACACCGTAAAGGTCATCCTATTTTCATTTTGTAAGCCTCAACAAATAAACTTTCTACATTTCGGCTAAAACCATGTAAGCATCATTAGTAAGCACTGTAAAATGGTTTAACTGTTTTTGTAATTATCTTACAATGGTATAGTGATTACATTATTCGGTGAACATTGTTTGCAGATAATATATTTACATACATGTGATTCTTTAATTTATTTAAGGTACTCAACACGACGGAAGATTGTGATTTTCTCAGGTATCATAGATTTTGAGGCAATTGTGAAACATTCCTTAAAGTGGTTATTGATTTGGGTATTGAAGCGTTTCCAGAAATAAACACTGTGCTGTAGGCGTGGAACAACCGTCTAGAATAATGCGCGTAAACGGTGGCTATATATACATACGTAAATACTTATGTTACTTTGCCAAAATTAGTTTTGGTTCCTGATCAATCTATTTTTAAACCTCAAACACACACATGACGTGAATCGTTCATTTAAGGAATACCAGATAACCTATTGTAATACGATACCCTTTTTAATTCTTTTAATGTGTATCGGCATGATGTGCAAAGGTTTGTTTGTACGCATAAATACATTATCAATGGGTTGTACGCGTATTTAATTTTATTATATACCAGTTTAATGCTTTTAACAAAATACAGGTTGTATCAATCGTTGAAATAAATCCGTATTATGCTACTCGCTGTTTTCCGATTCCGTATTACAATACTAGCCGGACTACTGTCTTCGACCCTTTTAATGACGTCACATTTAATGACGTCACAATTTTGTCATTGTTTTGTCAGTCTGGTTAAAGAAAAAAATACAGTTGCTTACTGTTTAGCTCCGCCTCTCGTGTGATACGTCATCACACAATCAAGCCACTCGACTGATACAAACTCTTGGAACAATTGACTAGCATAATATTCCGTATGTATTGCCTCACTATATTTAAGCATGATATTTGGTCGTTGAAACAATAGGCTTCGCATCCTCCAGTTAGAATAATGGTTAGTTTGGAACTAGGCACATTCTCGTTATGGAGCATACAATTCTAAAATGACTTGCTAATATCCACACCTTGAGCATCTTGTTAACTTACGTACACAGCTTGCCCAGTATATCTTATCCTACTTTGTAGCAAAACACAAACACATATTCGCACGGGGCTTTCAAAACAAAACAAATATCTAACCTGTCGTATGTTTGTCCTTCGAGAACTTGTTATGAACTGTTTCATATAAAATACACTGATCTATACTTGAGACTTTAACGAGACTCCTTATTAGCTATATGAGTATTATACATGTAGTTACGTTGGTATGATATGATATTTATTTGTAAAAAGTGCCTGCGAAACATATTTCTTCTTATTCCGATTATATGCTAGATGCAAAGCAACAATGTATTCATTATGACTTGTTACGCTCCAGCTAAAAAATTACCCAATGATCAGATTTTCTTCTAATTAAATTTGCGCGCAAACATAGAGCCGGCAGGTAACGAGTTAATTACCTTTTCTTAAGAAACTACGACCGGTTGCCTACAATCATTTATAAACAAACCCGCATTCCGAAGATTGCGTCCTGTCGGAACTACAAACAATAAACACTGAAATATTAATACACGGAAATGGAAGCGGGTATTTGAATGTTGGGACTAAACAGCATAATTTTAAAGTATTATATAGTTGTACATACATGTCAGGAATGAATGTCAATCTAGGAGTTCATTTTACTAATTAATAATCAATTCGTGATATTCATAATGCCTGCAGCTACGTACAAAAATGGTATCAATTAGAATTGTTTATTTAACTATTCCGCACAGCATAATAATAAAACACGCACGTCTGGTTAAACAAGTGCACATCGTCAAAAAGTAATTGAAGCTTTTGAAGAATATAATAGAAGGAGTATTACGCTAGTCAATTGTTCTTAGTGTTAGTATCAGTCTCGTGGCTTGCTCTACTTCGTATCATACTCGAGGCGGAGCCCTTGTGTAATAAGGTACAACATAATCCACTCGACTGGTACATACTCTTGGATCAGGTCTCATGTATCCACGTAGGATCAAGTGTTTTGTTAAAGTATTTTGGTTGTTGTCTCATTATATTTCTTAAACATAAAGTACTGTTGTTAGTTGCATATACCACGATGATATATACGTCGGCTTAGTAGAAATGTATACATAATTTAATGTTATTATTAAGTGGTGAATAACGATACCGACAACGAAGATGTAAAAACCGTACAAATCGTTTAATTATATATTCATACCAATGTCTTAGATGTTAGAGTCTGCTTTTTATATATGCAAAATAATTCTCGAATATCAAATCGATTTATAAATACCCTTGGTAAAAGTGACACTTGTTGTTATGTGTATATCCAACGAGACATTAATGAACTAAAAACGAATTTATTTATTGCGAACTATCATTATTTACAACGTTCTAACCTTAGGGTAAACAATTTGAGATAGACATAGATCTAGCCATATTACGTTCAGATGATAATATTTGTAAACAGTAAGTGATTAATGAAATCGAAAGACCGTTAGTTACATATTTCACACTGCAAATAATGCCGACGTATATATTATCGTTCGAAATGCAACTTACTACAGTACTCGGAATAAATTTGTTATTTAAATAATAATAATAAAATCTGGACGTTATGCTGGACTTTAATAGCTGTTGATAAGTCGAGACATACTTGTGGTATGAAATAAATAGAAGACATACAATGATATACATGACATATGTTCTGGATAAGGATAGAGGGAGTATCAACCACTACAAAGTGGTGTGTCTCAGTACATTATGAGTCACACAGATTTTTCATCGTGTAACACTGAAGTGAAAACTGTTCCCTTGATTGCAATTCATTTTAATTAATATTAAAAACATGCATTCGTCACGCACGCCCTTGTCAGTGGGAATGATTACTCTTAACTATATGAAGCTGCGTTGACTTAAATAACAAAGAATTACACATGTTCTGGATAAGGATGATGATAGTATCAAACACGACAAAGTAGTGTGTATCAGTGCAGTATGAGTCATAGATTTTCATCATGTTAAACTGCACTGAAAACTGCTCCATTGATTGCAATTAATTCTGAAAGCTCATACGCATAGGATGCGTCACGCACGTGCGTGTCAGTGGAATATAAAACTATTAGAAATAAACTAAGAGCAATTAACAAATACATATTTTTTAACACAGCTCTGAGTAAATGTCATACAATGGCTTCTAAACTAACCAATATACAATTATATGCTATCCCAAAAGTGATGTATTGTATATAACTTCTGACGTACAAACTCCCATAAACTAAGCAGCGGTTCAACGATAGAAATGGACATCAATATGAACATAACACGCATACATCGCTTACAAATTAGCTGAAATTTAAATTTTAAACATTGTCAGAATTAAAACTTCACGAAAGCTGTGGGACTTTAAGTTTTATTTTATATTTTGGAAATCGTTTTCAATATGGTGTGTGATGATGTTCATGTTTTTAAAGAAAGTTTTACTCTTCAACAGACTATTCTGGGATGCCGTCTTTAAAGCATTCTGTACAGCAGGAAAGTTTTGAAACATACTATTTATTCAATAATTTACAAATTGACTTTAGAAGTTTTCGACGCCATACAGAGTTTTTTTTTATTTGTGAAATATTATCTTTTAAAAGTATTTATTGATTACACTTTCGATGTCGAATATACAAAACATGTGTATTATGCATGAACATCCTAGCTATTTAGTGGGGGAAATTTACATCCCTTTAAAACTTTTTCTTCACGAGATGCATTACGATGATCTTGAATTTGTACTATATGATGCTTGGTTGTGAAATCTTGTTAAAAAAAGGAATTAAGATAACAATTATTCTTTCTAATGCCTTAACATGTGGTAATTCTGCTGATCGCTGGTGCTTCCCAACCATTGAGTCAGAATAGTAATTGGATTGAATGTTGATTTTCATTACTTCCTTTTGAAATACGATGCTAGATGTTCATGATTATTTACACTTGAAAGTTTGTAACTATGTTAAAGAGACAAAGCATCGTATAGTTAAATGTTAAGATCACCGTCATTTATTTTCAGACAGAAGCCGCAAAAATGATTTTAAAAGGCAAAGCTACAAGGCTAGAATGTGCATATTGAATTTAAGCTATCTAAATCACAGTGTATACATGATTTCATTGAAAAGAGGGTGTTGTGATTGTGGTTGCAGTAAATATACTTTCAAATGTATCCTCACTTTTAGAAATCGCATGATTTAAGGATATTTACTAAATGAAGGTACGTTTATTTACATATTTAATAGTTTTTGTTTTATCGATAGTCGATGTAAAAAATAAAATGATATATAAAAGGACAATTGTCATACAATCAGCTGTAATTTAATACAAATCAAGCCGGATTGGTAATAAAACATTGTTTTGAACATATATTTCATATATTCAACAAATTTAAATTTAACTTCAACATATTTATTATTTATAATATAACAACATTCAAAAGCAGATTACATATTTTCATCAAACAAATTCAAATGTCGGTCATGTTCAATGTTAATTGGTTAAACAATGTGCCACTACCATTGTGTGTCACACCATTGACTGAATTTCGACTTAAACAGTATTAATTTTACAATGGATATTTGATTACTGATGAAAACAACACAGCACTTGTTTGATATGATTAATGCCAGTGTCATACAACATGTGTGATATGAATATGAATAAAGACATCCGAGCCGCTCAGCGTCTTTCTCATTATGTGCATTGCTGAATGAATCAATCAAATTTACATGAAAGGTGATGATGTCAGGATATTGTTCAACTAAATTAAAATTAAACAAATTAATGCCATATTATTTTCGTGAAAGCAAGTTGTAATTCAAGTAAAGTTACGTAAAAACAACAATGGCAGATTCATTTGAGTATAAAAACGTGGTATGATAAAGTGATGTAAATGGTTTATATGCATATATGTCTTTGTAAATGTTTGTTTGATTATAAAAAAGTACCAAGCACTTTTTTCTCATATTGGTTATATAATTGGCGAGTTCTGAGATTGTGAATCGCATGACTTACTGTTGACATTACATCCTGCGACACATGAACAATCTATATCCTAGATGCGTACGTTCCGTTGCAGACAGTACCATTTGACCTTGAACTGTGACAGTGGCCTTGAATTGGAAAGAATGGGTTATGTACGCACATTCTTTACATATGGAGCAGAAATCGAAAACAATTATAAGAATTTCACTTAGACTTGTGACCTTGAACATTGGCCGACATCAATTAGACGCCTGATGAATAATATTGTAACGTTTTATATCAGAAATAGAAAACCTCAATGAGGGCCCTATGACAGAATAGTGACCAGCCAGGCAGCCACGAATAGTATATGGACCGAAGCCGAATGTTTTATATATTTTTTTTTATAGTATACCAAACATTATGTAGCAAATATATGTCAATTCCAATAAACAAATATCACCAATGTGTAGCCATTTAATAACATTAAATATAGATGTAAGACTGATAATTATTAAGTTTTCATACAACAAAACTGTAACCGAAATATATTTGCGCTGTGAAACTTGCTCTACATTCTAGCGGGAACTATTAGATGCGCGCGCATCTAGTCAGCAGGCGCTTTACTGAATAGCGCCCGCTGACAAGATGCGCGCGCATCTTTACCGGGCACTGTTCAAATCGGGAAAGGGATAACTACAACAGGCGAGGCATGGTATGGTATTGCGCAAGGGGAGGTTAGAGGGTTAGGGTTAGGGTTAGTGTTAGGGGTCGGGTTAGGGTTTGGGTTAGCCTAAACCCAACCCTAACCCGACCCCTAACCCTTACCCTTACCCTTACCCTTACCCTAACCCAGAGTTATTTCCCCTATACCATGCCTCGCCTGTTGTAATTGTCCGCTTCCCATTCAAATCAACGGACCTGTGTAGTTTATATACGCAAAGAATAAACATACTTATGTGAGGTATACTAGATAACATTATTGCATGCTTCACGAAGTTATTCAACGGAAACACGAAATACGATAATGAATGTTTAACCAACATAACAAAATATTGAGCAATACGTACGATTTGAAATGAGCCGCCACTTAAAAAACACGTATCTCAACGAATGAGTGTTGTGTATATAAGATATTAAAGAAGTAACATGTTACTATGCTTAACGTGCACTATGGAAAAATATACCAAATAGTTTGTGTTTACTGTTAAAATATTCCGTTTTATATGATACATTATTTATATTTGTAATTACCAAAAAACAAGCTTCATAAAACCAATAGTATCTACGCGTTTTCTCCAAGCATAGTTATGAAAACCAGTACCATGTTCAGTTATAGCTTTTGTTAATCGGCAACTGTGATTGCGATTACACCCCCTGTCCATTTTAATCCTTGAACAATTAATATTTTATAACTTCACACATTTGCGTACCATTTTTATACATTCGTTTTATTTGGTATGATTGCGAATAGATTAATAATGTCTTTAGAACATTTTGTATTTATGTAGATGCCATTATCGCGTTTAAGTTTTGTAATATATAATTATAGACCAATATTGAGCTGTAGTCTACGCTTGTTACAGTATATATGTAACGCATTCGCGACACAAAATGTTACTAGAAAACATGTTATACGATACCTCTTGAAAACAAAACTTTAACTTAGTGTTAAGCTGAGTTTGAATTTATTTATAGGTATAGCAGTAACAATTTAATACCAGAAGTGACAATAAACCACTATGGCATTATGTCTGCTATTAAGCAGGTTGCTAAAATGTCTCCAAGAAGTGTGTTATGTCCTTTTCTGGATTTTGTGCAGGGAACTCTGAATAAAGGTACCATGTTTGTTGTCATAAGAACCCACATATGGGATTTGTATAAAACAATACAAATTCTAGAACTTCTGACTTATAAATTGTAAATGTCTGATAAGAATGATCAGTATTCGGGCACAATTGAGCCTGCATGTGACGGCGGTGTATTCCTCCTCAGCCAATGTCCGACAAGCATATGTCTGTATCAGATACGTTCATGTGAGATCTTTGAAAATAGAAAGGTTTTCTGTGCACGTTTACTCATAAGTTTGATTAAATACAACAACAGTACCCATACAGTGGTTCACTTTCAATCTCCAGTGGATATTTTCCAGGTCGCTGTGGCGCCAGCAAATCTTCATACTTAAATGTGCAATTATTCAAGTAAAATATATGTGGCGCCAGTAAATGTTCATGTTTAAATGTTCAAGTATGCAATCAAAATATCACAAAATATAGTTGGCTAGACACCATCTCAACAAAGGTGTGCCACAATGGCTGTTTTTCTTATTGCTCACATATATACTTTTAACATAATTATCTTTTACAATGAATTGTCTTACATGCATCGTGCGCCCAACCATTGGTGCTTATTATAATACTGACAACATGTAACCTTTCTCTCATGGCTTCCAATCGACGCATTTGTAATCTATATATTTGTTAGACTTGAGCTTGTCTAGATCAGCCTGCCCGTGACACTACCCTATAAAGCATAGAGTAAGACGTGCTCCAGACGACATTTATTTTAAGTAGTATGACGTGGCTTGTAGGTCAAATTTTTAACTAGAAGAAATGCATTTTATTGTATGGATTGCTTTGCATTTCCTCGTCGAGATAAACTTGATGTGGATGTAAGATATAATAACAATTACTTATCTACCTTATGCTCTAGATAAACATTAATCTATGCAATCATGTATGCAGCTGTCATGTTTATTTTTTAACCAGGATTGCCCAGGATCTGTATAAAAAATAGCAAAGAATGTGTGCGATGTCAAAATGGTAGACATCTACTTAAAAATAATTCATTCGTGGACTTACTATGCAAGAAACTTGTACTATTACTATTAAGCACCTCTTGTACTTTATTTACTTGCTAAAATAATAATCAAACTTATAAAACAAGCAATTCATTCTGGTGTCACTGGTATGCATCCATTTAAACTGTATATTTGTTGCTTTTTTGCGTTCCCATTCATTATGGAAACTACAATTGTATGACTTATGCGTTCTTGCATTGATATATTGGTGCAAATTGACGTAAATAAGAAGAGAATGACATATATTAAAGACACTTGATGTATATGGGACAATATTCCAAACAGACGTTCAACTCATTTTTTTTAAATAACATATTTAACATATTATTTCCATTTCAACATCATTGTGTATGCTACAAAAATTCAACATTCGATAGTATTTGCATTAATAATTTGATATAGTACTTTCACAAGTAAATAATATTGATAATGTCAATCTACCACCTGTTTCATCCACAATATGTTCGTATCCTTTCAATAATTGGGCACTAAATAAGTGTAATCTTTTTTATATATATTTGTATATACAAGCTGCTAAGTTTAAAGTTTGACAATTTATACAGCGACGCCAGAATACGGTATTTCCACAATGTTTTATTCCTGATAATCATTATATATTCAAGAATGAATATATTTGATGTTAGTGGGAAGTGACGTATTATGTCTGAGGTTATGTGTAATGGTGCAACTTGGTGTTTTCTTGTGATTAATGTGCTTTATGATTATGTGCAAATAATACGCAGAGTAAAAATATGCAGTCAAGATAAATACAAATAGTGCATTATTTAACGTCAATGAATGCATATAGTCCGGCAGAAAATGACATATACCCGACATTGAGGTGTATAGTAAATGTTAACGTGATTTTTGTTAGGGGACATGTTACTGACGAAGAAACCAAATGATGCCGGGCTGGAATCTTTGAGGGTTCGAGAAATCCAAGATGGCGTCCAAGATGGCCGCCGTTTTCGGCATTTTAACGTATGTGATGATATAATCATGACTTAATCCGTTTTTTTTTTTTGATCTTTTCAGCCTTAAATAGAATGATGTTATGATGGTTAATGTTTTTGAAGCGGATAAATAGAAATCAAATTCCAGATTATACGCAAGATGGCTGCCAAAATGGTCGCTTATACAAATAATTGCAATTAAAATTCCATTCCACTACATTGAATCGAACTGTAATGCTATACAAACTGAACTAATTGTCTTTCTGAATTGCATTTTGTAAAGACCATTTAATAGTATCCACTAAAATCCCTTAAATGTATTATTTTACCTATGCATGAAGAGATTACAGACAAGGAAACCATAATTAACATACAAATGTACTGCACAATAGGTGCGAACATCATGTACACATATTCGTTTAGCATAAATGACTTACACCCATTTAATTTACATTGGGTAATCATGAACAACACACAAAAATTATTTATAATTTTTATGTCCCCCAGTCTATACTGGGGGACAAATTGTTTTTGCCCTGTCTGTTGGTTTGTTGGTTTGTTTGTTTGCGTCAAACTTTAAAATTGGCCATAACTTTTGCAATATTGAAGATAGCAACTTGATATATGGCATGCATGTGTATCTCATGGAGCTGCATATTTTGAATGGTAAAAGGTCAAGATCAAGGTCATCCCTTAAGGTAAAAGGTCAAATATATGGGGGACATAGTGTATCACAAACACATCTTGTTAATTATGTTCCTAAAACATTAAATAACAGTTTACACAAGTAACTTCCCTTTGATAAGTGGAACATGTTTAAAGAATAGTTACTTCCCTTGTTGTTGCTTCCACCATGGTTATTTCAGTCGAAATATGTCGAAAAAATAAGGATAAATGTTTCTTCAGCTCATTAGGCAAATGTAGTGTCAAAGGCGTAAAGTTTAAACCTTAAAGTCAGACGAATACTATCCCAGAATACTTCTGTGAAGATGTGGCTATTTTGCAATCGCCTGGTATTGTCAAATGTTGCTGTTCAAAACTAATGCACCAAACCTGATTAAACTTGCCAGCGTTCAAGACGACGATGATCTGGATATTGCTGTAAACTCTTTCGCAAAACATATAGTTTCTGAAGTAAAGAGTATATACATTGACAGGGATAGATATAATACGCGGAAAGACAGTTCTATGGTTTCATGTTGTGTGAGAAACACATTTAGTACATTGTTATCAAAGATGTCTCCAAAGCTAGACAATAGTTACCCTGCCTACATAATAGGGAATATGATGACCGGTATACTAAGGAAACGACCAACTGTGTTACATATTGCATTGGGTGTCCTAATGATAAATTAAAACACTCTGATCAATTAGATGCAGGGGTTTAACATTACATGTTCGTATGACGAGTTGCTTCATTTCCGATTGCATAGCTGGTATGATCCAAACCGTGGTCGATAACTTTAACGCCGACATTTCGTTCCAGAACGGTAAAGCGTCTACACACTCACTGGTGATGTTGATGACGCAAGCAGAACCTTCCTTTTCAGACGACATTGATGTTAGTGAGACAATACAACGCACACACACACATCAGATAGAGCCAAGCCAATAGAGTATGCAATTGATGTTGACCACAGATGCCAGCAGAAATGGCACAAAACAGGTTTTGCCACTGAAATTTCTAGCGAAAATGGTTGTGTCCGCGAATCATGCGAAGATACCACAGGGTCACGTCCTGAATACAATTGATATAATAAGCGGTTGTGCCGATCTCAGGGGCATACAGTCAGACCAAAGACAAAAGGTAGATTATTTGCCACTAATAGATATGAAATCTTCTGACCCAGACACGATCATGACATCTCTACAGAAGGCAAAAGTGTTATCATCACAGTATGGTCAGCACTTCACTGTGTTTACAGGTGATCTACAACTATAAAGAGTGTCAGTCAATAATATCTGGCCATACCCAGAGCAGTTTTGGCTGTAATACTACGTCTCGGTGGTATGCACTTCCTGATGAATTGTGTGGGGACAGTGGGAACGCTTATGGCAAATAAGGGTTGGACGAGCTGCTTGAGTCAACATTTTCTGGAGTCTCCAAACTCCTAAATGGGAAGAAATATCCACAAAATGTTCCGTCATCACTAATAGTGACAGAGGACTTGTTGTGCAAGGTATTCACTGCAAATAATTTTCAGACATTTGATGATCTAGAAATGTATCTTAACAACAAAGCATCTGAAAGCCGAACGTCTCAATTGTGGATTGATTGTTTGATTAAGGCAGTATTCCTGATTATGACGTATGTTCGAGCAGAAAGAGAAGGTAATTTGCCGCTGCACATGGCATCAGTTAAACTCATGCTACCATACTTCTTTGCCGCTGCACACCCAAACTACGCAAGATACGGCTTCTAGTATCTAATGTCAATGGAGAAAATGCCTGAAAGCGCAAAATACAAGTTCTTAAATGGTGAGCACGTCATGAGACATGTTCCAGGGTATGGAATGCCATATGGAGCGACATGTTCATAGAAACAACGTTTATGAGATATGGCCATGGCAAGACGTGATTTATAAGTTCAACACTAAAGCCTGAAGCTTTAAATGTTTGGAGTTTGAGCCTGCATATGTGCAGCAAGATGGAATGAGATCTGAGAGAAATGAGCAATGCAAATTAAGTGGACACTGATGAACAGCACAAAGAAGAAAAGCGGTGAGGGATTAATGCAGATGACAAGGATAAAGCAAGTATTCAGAGAAAGTTGACAGAATGTATTGATCCGTTGGATCCAAGCAAGCACTACCAAGTCTAGTGAACATTGTGACTTGAACAATAGCACCCACGTCTGCTAATATTGATGAAGCAATAGATATTGGTTAAACCATAATGATGGAATTTGAAAACTTCTGGCCGGTCAATTTTTATGGGTCAATATCTAGAAAGGTTCAAACCCAGGTTGTATCTAGAAAGCACATTAAGGTTGCAGACACCAAAGTGTATAACATCAATCTGATTTATTGAAGAGTAATTGGCTTACAAGCTATTTCTAGGGAAATTGACATTAACCATATACATGTACTTAATCATGAATTGGCTCCAGTACCTACTGCTATGTTTACTGAAACAGGGGAACTCTAGGAAAAACCAAATCGGTGCTAAAGAATCAATTTAAAGTAGAAGTGTCTGAGCGGAACTTGCCAGATCTCGTGTTCAGCAATAGATGGATCTGTTGTAATGTATGTCATCCACTGGCCCTTAGACGGAAAGATACATGACTATATAGACGACTTTAAGGACATACCGGAGATAATAAAACGTCCACTGAAATAAATAAAGGTGTCATAATCAATCGAGCTGATTTAAACAAAAACACACGAAGAAGCTGACGTTATTATGATAAGGCAACTGGTTGATGCTGTAGAAGCAGAACACGCTGGCATTTCAGTGGTGGCTGATGATACAGACGTGTTTGTTTTGTTGTTTCATTACTATGTTGTCCTAAAACTTTCATTATTGGTAATCATGGAATCACTAGTGAGATAAAGAGCAATTCTAGACATTCGCAAAACTGCCCAAAACATAGAAATATCGCGACCAACTTGCTGTCTGCTCACGCTATCTCTGGATGTGACACTGTGGCTGGATATTTTGGTATCGATAAGGGTACAGTTATTTAGAAGCTGAACGCAGGCAACTCCATCAGATTTGTTTGAAAGAAGTTGTGAAGGAAGCGACCAGGTTTTTCTCAGTTTGCTATGACAAGCCTGATAAAAAGGAAATGTCTATTACAAGACAAACGCTTTTGGCAGCCAGAGAAGGCAGGTCGGGTAAGACTATGCCAACGCCAGCAAGCTTCTCGCAAACCACGGAAGCATTCTATAAAAATGTGAAACGTGCTCACATACAGGCGTGTATATGGAAACACGCATTAGATGCAGACCTCTCATATCTGAATACATGTGATTATGGTTGGCGAAAGGACGAGGCTTCAAACACCCTTTTACCCATTACAGTAGCATCACATAATGCTTTAGCTCCACTCAATGTGNATCATGACCTTGGTGAACAAAGAATGAATTATACGTATTATGGTGTTTCAATTGATATATAATGTGCTTTATGACATTTATGACATCGGTATTTTTTCATAACACAAATCATACCTTTGACGAAGTTGCTGTTTCTGTACACATAGATAATATAACTTATCTCCAATGGTCAGGATAAGGTCTATCTGTTCTTGGTATACTATACTCTGCTATGTTTTATTGAAATTCCTTTAATTGAACACTTATTAAAAATTTAATTGCTACTAAATTGTATAATCTTTCCATATGTATTATTCTTATGCAAGATTTGGATATGATATTGGTTTTAGGAGCAATTTTCTAGCAGCCATCTTGATTCTGGCAGCCATTTTGGACGCGAACTTCATTTTCTAAATATATAACACACGTTTGCACATCTATATTCATATTTAAATGTATAAACATATCAAAATGCCAGTATAATAAATGAAACAATGCATATCTATATGTTCAAACAAATAAAACTGAAAATGGCCGCCATCTTGAACGCAATCTTGAATTTCTCAAAACCCTCAAAGATACCAACCCGGCATCATCTGGATTCGTCATCAGTAACATGTCCCCTAACAAAAAAACACTTACTTTAAAATTTACTATACACCTCAATTTCGGGTAAAGTGAAAAATGAACACTTTTCTGCCGGACTAATAATATTGCTTTCCTGTTCATGGCATGTTCATTTGCACTTAAACTTATATGTTTACAACTAAAATATACAGAGGAATTGTGTTTTTTCAATACTGGCAATGTCAAATGCAAATGCAGTTCATGATGGATGCCTTCAACAAATTTGAAATTGAGAATAACGTGTTATGCACACCTAGGTTTTGGCAGGTAGAAATGTATCGTGTTTTCAACGAAATAATCCGACCAACAACACAATCCGGCTGTGCCCAATACTCGCAACTACATATTAACTTACGGTAACTGATTATCATGATTTGTGTTAAGAAAATCAGTTTATTTATATTACTTATAATTTATTTCCTCATAATTATCTGTAGAGGTACAAGAAAAACCATACTAACTTACTATTTAGAGTGAGAATAACATGATCTTTTGTTTCTACCTGCCAAATAAAACTTGAAAATGTTCTTTTTTTCACGAAATAGTCGAAGTTTTGATAAATCATATTAATTATGTCAATATTTCAACCGTTTTATTGTGTTTTTTTGCGAAATTTACTTATCCTTTCAAAACGTTTGCACTATAAAAAAATAAAGCAATAACAAAAAATATATAAATGCTCATGAACAAAACGACGATTTTTGATAAAATAGTTCGTACAACATTAATGTTATTGGTTCTGCGAATGCAAATGCGCTTCAGGAAGTTAAGATGATGTTTTTTTACAGTCGATGAATCCTATGATAGCGCGACAGAACACATTAAGATAATGAATCATAAGCTCAATCGATCACGTCTTCATGTTTTACTTATGTTAAATATCATAACTGACTTAAGATTTGTATCACATTATGATTCAAATGAGGTGTAAAAATAGCCCAATGCATTATCTAAAAAAAATGCCAAAATGAGCATAGTTAATTGGAATTCATAAAGAAGTTTGAAACACAGTCTCCAAATGGATTAAATGCAAAAAATCAACTTGATGTTCTACTACGAGAAGTTATTTAGTAAAAAATATCTGTGAAATATTATATATAAATCATCAACATAAATAAATATTAAAATAACAGTACTATATGTAATGTATTTTATCGGTAATGTGTATATAATAGATTGAATAACAAGTAAATATAACGGCCACCGGAAAAACTTTGCGAAACCGAAATTTCGCAAACTTAAGTACCCTTTTTCTTGAAGATTTGCTTCTTTGAGATTAAGTATGCGATATAAGGCTTATTTTTGATTAATAATTGGTTATTTTTGCTTTAAAAATTCGTTTTTTTTTTCACTATGAAATTTATGAGCAAAGTTGGTCCTCCGATGGGAATTTTCGAAAATCCCATTGGATTTGTCTTTTTCCAATGGGGTTTTCCGAAAATCCCATTGGGTTTTTCTCCCACTTTTTTATGGGAAAAAAATCCCATGGGATTTTCGAAAAATAATAATACGTTTGTTTATGCTTAGTTATCGATTTTAAGCATTGTTAAAGTATTTGTGCTAATTTTCGTTCAATTTTATTTGATAGAAAAAAAATCCCATTTTTGAAATGGGAGAAAATAATCCCATTGGATTTTTTTCTGATTTTGAGAGAATGATTCGTGTTACTCCCAGGAACACTATATTTCATCAAATAATAAACAATATACGCGATTTTAACGCGTAAAATCGTGTTTAAATTATTATTTTTTAATCCCATGGAATTTTTTCATTAAAATATTGCATTAACAAGAGATACAGGTTTAAACAGCTAAAGTTTACATTCAAATCAATTCTTATACAAAGAAAAGAATCTATGTACAAACAAGCAATAATATATTTATAAGTTACATACTTTTTAAATAAAAATGCACTAAAATTATGTTTTAGCACTTAAACTTTTAAATGAAGAACACAAGTCTAAAGATAGTTTCACCTTTGTATACTTCCAGAGGTTACAGTTGATCAGGAGAAAATGTAATACATGTTTATGCAACACAATATCAAACTATTAAGGTGGTTACATTTTAATCTGCTACTCATAGCAGTAATTCATGAACTTAACAGTTGAGAGAGATACCTACTGGCTGATATATTAACATGAACTTCATGGCACTTAGCCTAGTGCCTAATCCCCAGCCTAGTGAATTAAGTTTCCTTTCACAATAGCACTGGACATAAAACATAAAAATGACATTATATATACAGATAAAAAAACTTAAGTATTTTACATATTCTATGACTAGTTTTAAACATCACAACATACTCTAAGTCAAAACAGGTATTACATATACGGAAATACCGTCCATATGGCCATTTAATGAAGTAAATGATTACAAAATCTTACGTCATGTTTCCCCATGTTACTTGACATTGAACATGCTTCAATAATATCTGCTGATAGTTGCACGTTCGAACGTGAGCAAACACATTCAAATAAGTCACTGAACGTAGCAGATGTGTTTATATTTATAAGGGTTGGCTGCAGCAACTTTTCACCGCAATTTGTTACAACGGTCACGACAGCGAAACATAAGCTTCTCATTTTTTCTGGTCGTCTCGATCGAATTTTTATACGTCCTTAGTTATCGATTAAAAAGGTTACGAAACCCTATACTTGGCATTCGTATTCAGCGTCAAAATCGTTTCTGCGAGATTGCGTTTTTTTTCACAAATTAAAAAAAACAACACATGCGCTATGGTTACAGAAGGACACACAAATGAGTGCGAGCGGTATTATTTTTCCATTTTGAAACAAATAGGTGCGGCAAATCCGACGACCAACGAATCAGTTTGGAGTGGCCTTAAGGCATAATGCCGAAACGTTAGACTAAAGAAGTAAAATCAGAGAGATATCATAGTAGTTATATGAATTAAAAAGTTATTATGAGAGTTTGTGATGAGTGAATTTATTGATCGATTAATCACCTATAAGTTCTTCCCTTGCGTGGAATATATATTTTTGCCACGTTTATTAGTTCACTTTTATTTAGAAAGAACAAATTCATTAAATGATACAATCCAGATCTCGTTTGATGTGTTGTATTTCAAGTTTCTAAAAATCAGATACGTTCGGAATTCTTAATTGACTAGTTTGCTTGCATATGCAATATTGATATTGCAGTGTTCGTTGTTGAAAGACCAATAATAAATATGCGGATGCTCAATGCGATGACATATATATTGAAGTTTGACGGATAATGAAACATTCCATTTATCCATGTAAACTGTAAACTGTAATACATCCGTTGAATTTGTTTCGCTATTGGTAACAACAAAAAAAGTGTTCGCGATGTGTCATCAACCATAATTGAATGCTTTAGAGTATGACGGATACGTTAGTTCTTTTACATGCTAACTGATTATATATGACTGTTTATTTATTTTTATTTCACCCATATTTGTTTTTTGAATGTGTAAATATGATGAAATGTAATTTATGGAATTAAATACATATTTAATTTGTTCTTTGTTCAATATACACCTATTAATCTCTCGGAATACAATATATTTTTAATTCCAGGAATAAGGGATAACATATTGCAGTAGTCAGCAGAAAAAGTAATTCCCGTCTTGAGCTGAACATAAAAGCAGTGATGCAATACGCAAGTTTAAGTGGATTAAACCGAGTCGGAGAACATGTTTTATTGTCTGGATTTGACCCGCGTAGTATCCTGATCTCAATACGGTGTCTCATGGGCGTTAATGCAGACAGACATTTCTCGACATATTGTCACTGATACCATTAATGTTATACGGAAGCGAATTGCAAATATGTGAGCTGTAAGTACTAACTATGATCCAAACAAGCATAAACAACAACTTTGTTGTGCGATTTACGAGAAACGCATATATTCTGGCCACATGTACAAAGCGTTTCAGAATCAACTTGCATATCATAAGGAAGATACACTTATAATAAAACTTCTAATATATACAAACAAGTTTAATTGATGAGCATGTTGTCTTATTTGTATTATATGCATAAATGTATGCTCAGGTAAAATCTGTAATTGTTAACTGTTTCAAGACTAAATTTGACGGTTTAAAATTAAACCACTTAACGATTTATACAATTTTACAATTATAATGATTAACTATAGATTTAATTATATATTCTTCACAAGAACGATAGCCACCCATGAAAAACTCCGATATCTTTTCTCTGGTGGTAATACTCGACCAAGGAAGAAACATGTGACCGTTGCAATGCACTTGTGTCCAGTCTTCAGAATTAAGGAATTACGGTCTTTCTCCGAGAATGTTCGGCAAATAAACCAGAAAATGTATACAGTATACATATAAACGTGTATTCATATACAACACATGAACTTGATGTTTCCACGTAGACGATCTAGCTAGAAATGATTTCGAACAAAGGTTATTTCTATTAAAAGCCATACACAAACAAACATGTACAACTGTTTTGTTTTCTCATGTCCGTCAGGACTTAAATACTCCACTATACGATGAAACGTGGAGTACTAATAAGTGTCATCGATTGTTCCAGAGTTAAGAGTACCAAACTGCAAATTGATTCGGGCATAATATAATGCGTCATTGTATTGTTTGAATATGATAGTAGTCTTAGTAAAATGTTATCGGCTTGTTTATATACATGTTACGAATAAGCACTAATATAAAATAAATGCATTACATAAAACGACCATTTATTTTTAAATCAAAATACATGGATGTGCTGATATCAAGAAGGATTTCCTCAACATATAATAATATAACTTCAAAACAATTTACCAACAATATCCAATGCCTCCTATATGATTTAGATTTCATGGAAATCAATCTCAACTTGTATTATAGGGTTCACAAAATGTGATCAGTTCACTGGCATGCAATTACTTTCGCTTGTCTGTTTTGCATCATTAACCGAACCAACGTTAATTACTGTAGTATTTGTGTCATACCCAATTAGTTACTGTTCGTGTCTATGCTGGAGGTATTCTTAAAATGCCGAAGAAAAGCATTTATGTGTGGGCCAAAGCCTCACCCGAACAAACAGTTTGCGTAAATCAGACCGAACTCATCATATGTCAGGCGGAAATAGTTACTGTTATAATTGATTTTACTTTTATTCGCAGCATTTCAAGGTATTTTGTCTGTGATATTGTTACTACTCCTATATTTAATTTTAATATTTATATCATATATTCAATTGGCGAAATTCTTTCAAATAATGAAGGCATTAAGCGTACTTCTATGTCTTATAAATTATCGTATTATATAATATTTCATTTAAGGTTATAGGTACGCATATCTTGCTTCGAAATCACCCAACACTGACAATTTGTCAAATTTATCTTTCATTTTGATATCAATGTTAAGTTCAAAGGTTTGATGTGGTTTATGCCACGTTATTGAGTTCGGTCATACCTACAGATAATTTTGTCACTGACATTCTTTTACGAATGTTACTTCTTTGTAAAGCGAGATAAAAGAGATAAACAAGATTTATATTGCGTGTTCCAGTTTATACCTTCATTGTTTCAAAATACTGAGAGTCACAATTAATATGTGTGAATGACTTCATTTGGCATCGACTTAATGGTTTTATAACATGATTTTTTTTTTAAATTCAAAATAATAGTGATATATAACTTTACTATCTTTAGAGTTACAATTTTAGTTAATGAACAAAAAGCAACAGACGATATACAATATGTAATTAAATCTTCAAAAAAGTGACTCAGAACATAAGTATCAATGGCCACTTTTTAGTTGGATAGTGTATAAGGCCAATCGTATCTATTAAGCCTGGACGAGTTGGATTGTTGTAACACGTTGTATGTTGGGTTCATCATGGCATTTCACTGCCAACGTATTTGTGTATAATTAAATAAGCAACTACATTTAATTCTTGCATAAATATCAACATTTGCAAGTCTAACGCGGTCATCTAATATGAATAGATGCATACTGCTAAAGCAGATATCGTCATATTTAATTCATAAAGCGTATCGATTGAGAAGGAAGCACGAACGCTCTTCTATAATTTGATGCGATACTCTAATTAATGAATGGTCATCAACATGTATTTCCAGTTTCCATTTCAAAACGTTAAATCTACAAAACACACTTTAGTAAAAACAAGTGAATGTTTGATTGTTTCACAGGTATGTTCAATAAATATGTAGTCAGTATTGTACATTTGTTATTAGAAGTCGCTATAAGTCACTTGCTAGTCATCGAATGATTTTCGTGTAATTAATTTTGCGTTGACTTTATTGTTCCAGAGACTGGCATGATACATATTGTCACTCTTTACCGTAAAATTAATGGAACTTCATTTTTTACTGGGACCAGTTTCTCCTCTTTTTTTAAATTTATCTGATCCCTTGGGTTACTAAAAATTGTAAAAATCATTCAGTTGTTGTAATTAATATACTTCTTTATTAACAATAAGCCCGTTAAACATTGTGGAATGATAACATAAGAACAATACCAAGGATTATAGATGAATATAATAAAAGTGGATATAATAAAGCTTTTTATAATCTATAAAATCTCCATTTGTTGAAATGTGGGCTAATCAGGATAATCATGGACAACACTTTCCGCTAATATTTAAAACCGAAAATCCAGTTAAGGTAAAAAGTGTCGTCCACGATTAGCCTGTGACCAGAGATGATACTTTATGCACATGCATTTAGTCCGATTTTCCCATAGCGAAGCTCAAATGAAGTTGGACAATTTATTAAAATAGAAGAATTCTAAATACTGCACAAACTTGAAACATAGGGAAGATATTAGCGTATTTTTTATACACAGACGTGGCTATGTGAGATTTATGCACATTGTTTCTCCAATAGTCAAACCTCTTCTCCCAATAAATTCAGACACAAATTTAACTTGAAACCAATTATACTATTTATCACTATTTAACGTTTCATACTGACATATATAGGGCAAAATTAAGGTCTTGGACAATCGATCGCGGCTCTCGTCGAGAGAGCACTTCAGTTTTGCATGCAATTGACTCAAAGTATTGTTAATTCTAACTCATGTTTAATTAAATGGATTAATTTTGGTACACTTTTACACATGTTTATTAAGTTGACTCTGATATGTATACAATTTTGTTTACATTTTTGAGCTTATAACCTAATAATATATTATGTCACACGGTTGTTTTGTCATGTTCAGACTTCAGCCTAACCATTACTATATTTTGGTACGTATTCGATAAAAAATATCTAGTCACGGTACATCACGTCAAAATAAAAACTGAAAAACACGCTTTCTATTTATGTATCTCACTTTTGCCACAGTGATAAAAGAACATTTACACAAGACAAGCACACTTTTTGACTATAACAAATGTTAGACTGTCCTTTGCAGGCGACCAGGCAGATGACAGAAAAAGAAACACGATCATGTGTTTACACAAAAAAAATCACATTGAGATGATGTTAGGGGTTAAACAAATATGGACATATAATTTTCCTTTGCTACGTTAACTATACTATATGTAATGTTAGTGTGTGTGATATTGATATTGTAAAGTCTACATTCTGCTCTTGGTCTGACAATGTCAATATCATTGCCACAGAAGCAGCAATATGATTGTGGCGTGTAACGTAGTTGATTGTGAGTGATTAACATTAATCACGATTCATCACATGTCGTTCTTAAATAAACAGTTCAGCGAGTGTTACATAATTAAACACCGCGCAAAAGTTACTGCCACAATGCTTGATCATCATAGGGGGGTAATTAAAAGTCAGCTGGAAACTGGGAGTGTCATGTTCATGTCATTAGAATCGATATAGACACGGTGCATATCTATCAGACTGTTATGAATAGTTTTGCAATTCAAGCAATTAATGAGGTTTTACACACAAGACCATTTATTTTTTTTATTTTTTTTAGTGTTAACAGAAACATCATAATTAAATATTCCGTGTTGTGAACGAAGTGTGTGTACATTAAGTGAAAACTGTTTCTAATAACAGGTGTATGGTGAGAAAGAACATGCTTAGATTTGTCTTATTTTATATCAATTTAATAACGCCGATTATATTTGAGCGCTCGCGTTAGANAGGTTACTGCCTGATCTTTTTGTAATATATCAGGCTCGGCACGAATAAAATAACGGCTCGGCAAAGCCTCGCCGTTATTTTATTCTAAGCCTCGCCTGATATATTACAAACCGAACAGGCAGTAACCTGTTATTCTCTCTTTATTCTCCCAATATATATATATATATGGTTGAGAAAAATTATTTAACACCAACGAATGAATCTTTCTAAAGCACTGGATCCAAAAACGGATGCAAGAACAGAAAGAAGAAATTACTTTGAAGATTTCTCCAATCTATATATATATATTTCACATGTAAGTAACATAAAAAACAAATATCGTTCAAATATCGTCACTGCAACTGATGTATTAGCGATAATTTTCTTTATTGCGCATTTTATGTACTTTAATTCATACTTATGTTTAATAATAGTATATTGTATATTATGATTTAAACACTTCAAATATTACGCCATGACAATATTAACTATCAAATTTGGTTTGTTTTTATTCTTCGGCCTGTTACGTATGAACGTCTCCCGATAGCTGTTATTTGCAAATGGTTAGAGAAACGAAGAAATTGACATATACGAATGTTTGGGGACCAGATGAGGTGAACTGATAGTCGCGAATTATGCATTCGGAAGAGCAGAAGTTTCGACGGGATGCTAATAGACGGGCACATTTTAAGGCAATACATAAAGATTTGTTATATGAAAGAAGTTTATACCATGATGAACACGAGTTGCAGTGCAAGGGGAATATCAGATTTAATATTATTTTGATAATAAGGCGTTAGTGGTTTGCAGCAAATGCATACGATGATCGTAGTGGAACTGCTCAGAGAAGTACAGTTTTTCTGACAATGCCTAACGTTGCCAAAACGTAACTAGTATATAAATATGTTGGGGGATAGTATTGGTATATGGGCGTATGCAGATACACATTTACATGTTCTGGAATAATTACAATGTTAGGCGCACAGGTGTGATATTTAGCCAAAATCCAAACCAAAACCATACTTAAAAAGAAAAAAAATGTTTACAGGTTTTATTCTAGTTTGAAGATAATTTAATTCATATATGAGAACAATCTTTGTTCAATGACCTTCAGTCTGACAAATAAAGTACACCATTAGCTTCGAGAAGAGGAAGCAAATAATAGTTATATGATGATAAGTACATGTTTTACTAATATTTGTATATTTGCAAATTAAGAGAATTCGAAAGTCATTACAACGGGGTAAAGGCAAATGCATCATGATAACGGTTGTACAATACTAAAACGGACACACAATAAGTGATAAGTTTACGACATGGAAGATAATAAGGGAGAAATTAATGTGGTCGATGGTAATATCGCAACAAACCTGTTGGGCAATTTTAAGCACAACTTGTCAGTAGCGTCCTTGGGATCTTCTCCAACGCAATAGATTAGCAGACACGAGTACCGATAGCATAGATGTATATCGTCAGCATCAGGCTTTTCCTCAGCGAACTATTTTGGAGGAGTTCGACGGTGGAAGACAGCAGTTTTTTTTTTAGATGAGAGGCTCTCATCTTGACAATAAAAGGAAGTTATACTGATCTCAAAGTCCTGTATTACACTGTTAATGATGGCTTGAATATTTGGTTGACTTTTTAATAAGATCGTTTATATCCGGCAATGCTTAGTTCGATGCCATCCTTAGTGATGTCATTTTTATGCATATAAATGGTGTTTAGTATGTGATTAACAGTATCGTGCATTGTATCATTGAATTTAAAGCGCTGGCATCGGACACGTCGGACTTAATGCGCACCTTATTGGAATAAAGAGGCGATGAAGCTAGGCATGTTGATGTTGAAGACCAGGAGTATGGCAGTTAGACATAATACAGCGCTATCTTTAATGAGTAGTTTCGTTGAGAGTCCATCGAGCGTGTATCGTCTTATAGCGTTTAGCGAGAAGTATTCTGAGCTTAACACGCTATCATGTTGTACACAATAATTGCCTCTGTCCGAGATTGAGAAAAGCGCAGAGTTAAATATACATTCAATTCAAATGCAAAGAATTAATGCAACTGTCACCCCGATATATGATCCTCCATAACACATATATTCACAAAAGTTTATTTTATGAAAACATTTTACAAGTGAGTCTTTTGGCATTACATTACAGTATAATATAATAACATCCAGCTAGTAGATAAATGCTACTCCGCCATTACACACTACCGAAAGTTTAATTAAGACCTAACACTGACATAGTAAACAGCGTTTATGAAAGAATGTCGGCGAAATTTCAGTGTGCTATAACTGACTGGTCTTCTTTATAACCAACACACAGAACAGTGGGAGCTTTATGTAATTATTGCTCTCGTTTTAAATTGTATTATATCGAATGATAAACACATGCACACAATTGATGATTGTATTAATTTGTTTTATGAATGAATTGCATATAAATTTGTTTTAATAATTTATTTGGATTAGTTCTACAATGCAATTTGATGCATGTATTCAATGCAGCATGTGCAACAATTTGATGAAACAATTGTATGCGCTCCTGCATATGTATTCTAATTAGCGTCAATTGTGCCACCGTTTTCAACATGACATTGATACATTGTCTGATCATCTGATGCGGCAAATAGATTGATGTTCCTACGCTGAAACCTTCCTACATTCCGAAATCTTCTCCTACAAGTATGAATGTTAAGAATAAATCTTGATAATCCAATCATCCTGTAGTTCAACATAATTTAAATACGCAAACACACACATAATGATTCGATTATAAATCTTATGAATTACATAGCACACATGTTTAAAATAAGTTTCAATCAATTTCTAAATTATTCTGTATAATAGTTTTTCCTCTAAATAAATATTGCACGTCAAATGACGATGTTTTGTGTTTTAATTGACAAGTTACCCTAATTGACAGTGTGAGTATTATACGTGAATGTATTTATTTGAACATATCAACATTAACCTAAATTTGCCATTATGGAAAGAGCATCCAACAAGAAAAATATTGTACTCTGTCAACCATTAGCTTTATTTGGTTTCTGAACTAAAGATATTTGTCTATAAAACTATGTTATTGATTAAACGATTATGCTTTGTTTATTAAAACCCGTATCAATAAACAATACACGTTTTTTTTGTTCATATGGGACTACAAGTAAAGAATCTGTACATAAACAAAGAATTGTTGTATACTCCGATATACTCTACAGTTTAATACTCCGATGTAATATAACCAAACAAGATACATGTTCGTATTTGTTTCAAACTAGTAAAGCGTTGTCTTGATGCTTTTCGCAAAACCCATCCACTCAATTACGCACTTTTGTTTAAAAAAAATGTTATTGTAGACCAATCGATTGCATTGAGCCAGAAAGTGAAGTACTATTTAACAATTCCCTTTAACAAACATATAACCGGATACGGTCTGGCAATGTATATCTGCTTCGGATTGACCAGTTTGTCAATTAATGAATAATTAAAACATTCAATCCATCCATGTTAACATCCATAAATATGTTTTTATTTCGCTACTGGTATCAACAACAGACGCGTTTTCCCTATAGACCTACCTACCGACGTATGTTGTTAGATATCCGTGACGTATGGCGTGCGTGGTAACAGTGTCTAGAAGGGATTCGGTGGATTTCGCATTCTGATAAATGAATTTAACCACTATTATATTTACCGAACACATGTACTTTATATTTCCGATACGCGAACACACATCCAATTGACTGAATTGACTTGAATGATAGTTGAAATGTAGATTGTTTAGTTGGGGAAATGAAAGTCATGCGTGATGCCGAGTATGTTAACGTCGTTCCAGGAATGAGATTTATTTATTACAAAGAAATAAAAATGTCAAAGAATCTCGCCTGCAAGTCAAGTACTGAAATCAGATTGAATGGATCGTTAAATGTGTTTTTCTTTGTAATAGTTTGTAATACTTTAGAAAGATCTTTTCTTGCTATAATAAATTAATATACGCGATGTAATACTTGTATATAATAAATTCCAACAACAATCTCTTTGCTGAAGGAACTTCCTTACTAATTATACATTGAGGCTCAACGTGGCCTTACACATTATTTTATGTTGCGTGAAATTCTTCACCTGAAACTGTTCCAGTCTCACGCATATATCTATATATATCTTCTGTTTGTACTTTTTCGCAAAGTGTGGAACATGCATTTGTTATTTATCATAAGTGTATTGTATATAAGGTGATTTAATAACTCGAAGAGCCGTCACGTGCTACAAAGCGAAATTAAGCTGAGTCTATCAACTTTTGAACTCTATTGACCACGTGTCACATTTGCTGATAGAACTGTACAAAACAATTATAAATTCGAACAAAACGGCATACTTCTTAAAAAAAAACATTTTCTGTAGTTTCAAAGAAATGAGATATTAAAAGTAAAATTAAACACACCATGGCGAAAATCGTTTCATTAGTATCACATCCAATAATATAAGGGCGTCCGTTCGATAGGTCTATGAATTAAATTAAGTTCGAATCGATATATATGATTGGTATATGTGACCTTTTCAACGACAGTTTCGCGTCCATTGATCAATGTTTCTAAACTTGGTTTTAATAAATGTTTTAAATGTTTCATGCGTGTTATTATTTGGTATTATTTAACGTTATTGCATTTTTAATTATTAAATATGACACATTTTACATTTTTGACTCCCGAGATTATTTAAGTAAATCTTGTGTAACCGTTTTCGTATCAAAGTAATTATATGTTGTTTTGCTTCTCTTTTTATTCAACCGAGTATTAAACAGGGTCGTTTCTTCTCATAATATATAGATAATGCATTTAAAAATAATGTTGCTAAGTAAATAATTACAGTGTGTATAAGTTACGAAACTATACGGTATCCTTTAATTGAATGTCTAGAGAAGTCACAACTGACCTAATAAGATATTTTTGTGTTTGTTATTATATTACAAGAAGGATTATTCATAATAATTTTTTTCGTTCTTGATGTCTCAATAATGCCTAAATAAGTTAAGTAAAGTGAATTTTCTTGTTTATATATGTTTACTAGTTCTTAAACCAATTTGCAAGACAATAATATCTAATCTAGATTTTAATGGTAATTCCGTTTGATTTAAGTTGACCCCGTTATAAGCTCTTTATAATGCAAACACATAATTCGTTTCTCTAAAAATTACAGTGTCTAACAACAATACATAGTTTACTGGGTTATTATAAAACTTTTGACAGACGCCATTCGAGTGTGCCCATATTAATGTTCTATATTTAGGTGAACTATTACTGAAGGGTTTGTTTCGATCAATGTAGTCATAGCACTTTGAGTCTGCCTTTTGAAGTCTTCGTCGATGAGGAAGCCACTGTCTGGGATCTGGATGAAGTCTAGTGATAGCATCATGTCGTATAGGAAGAAGTAGTTGACACGCTCAAGGGTTATAGTTCCTTGACGAGCTCTTCTTAATATCTGATACCCTCCGATCCCCTTTTGCTGGTGTGTGTCCTGTATGCAGGAGATGTTGATGACGTGTAAATGCAGAAAAGTATATAATAAGTATATAAAATGGCTGTCACACGACCTGTTTGTGGGAAGCCAGCCAGATCACTATATTTTTTTTAAAAGCGAAAACATTAGACATGTGCACTAGCAAGTGCATCGCTTGTATAGTACTCGTATTCAAGCTATGGTCTTATTACGTTTATTGTCAGTTTAAAACATGCTTTACACAATATTTCATGTTTAAAATATTGTAAACCTAGTTGATTTTAACTTGGTATGCATCCTTAATTGATAGTATATGCCAATACGTTGATATGTTTTTAAGATATCAATGAACATAATAAATCCATGACGCGCAAACGAAAAAAAAAACTTCGTTTGAAAAAGCCTACCAACATCGTCAAAATACACGTTAAATCAGTATTGCATGTCAATATGGGATACAAACTTTGACAAAATATTAAACATAACGTTGTGTATGTTTATAAATATTTAAGAAAAATGGATTTGTACACATGCTCATGTATTACTGTAACGATGATATTTGAAAATTGTATACCTTGCAAACTAAAAGTCAATTATTTATTATATATATTTATATTTATTTTCATACTATAAATACCAGTTTTCTTTAAATCAAAAATGAAGAAAAGATGAATGAACTTAATGATTCAACAAAACTCACATTATAAATTTGCGTTGTGGTTGGGAGAAAGTGTTTTATATACCATGGTCAAGCAGTAAAACATTTGCGTAGTGAAAACAGCTCAAGAACGAATAGTGATTATNTCTTGAAATCAAGAGTCCCATATGCACGGATACCTCATCGCCAGCAGACCAATCATATGCCCCAAGCAGTAATGCTAACACTATTGCTGTGACAGAATAGGTCAGATAGTTTAAGGAACCGCTTAATGATCCGCTCGCATGTGAATAACTTGCATCAGTGTTAGACCCTGAAAGAACACTTATGTCTTAAAACGGCTTCAGTGAAATAAATCAATATTTGTGGGAGAGTTGTTCTAAACATGAATAGTTGTAGAAACACGTGTACAGTGCAATCAATATTTACTGATGTATTTGCGATAGTTTTATTTTTATAAATCGTTTTGTGACAAATGTATAATTTACCGTCTACGTTAAATAGAAACGAATATCAAGTGCTGGCTTATTCTGGATGTAGATTTTCTTTCTCAAATGCAATATAAATTTTAGAGATTAATTCATTCATTTGAATAACTTCGAACCTTGACCATTTTCGACATGTCGACCTTAAACCATTTTCAAATATCTACATTTTTGGAAGCAATCCACCAGTATGTATAGAACAGGTATTTAGATATATAACATATTAATCAAACGTTACATGTACTTTATTAAATACAAATTAAATTTACCTCTTCGATAGACATTCGGCTTGCCTGCTGCAATAGAAAAAAACAAAGTGATTAACAATCGAAATAATGAAACCCCCAAAAAGTATCTGTTGATAAATCATTGTTACTGTCCGACAGTATTATACTTTACGGAGTACTATATAAAACATAACACATAGCACAACGGTTGCAATACGCTCGTATTTCAATACACAAACGTGTAAACGCTTCTTTGAATAACAGTCCATCGTATTAAGATTCTGTTTTAATTTAAACAGTACATTGAGAATATTACCTGGTCTGGTCTGAGATGAACGGATACATTCCATAATGTTCACAAGTACTAAATGAAGACAAATCGCATCTTAAAATGCAACTGACAATAAAACATACAGCGAACTACATACTCACCGCTCAGTACATCGACTCTGACGCTGTCTATCTTCAAATTAGGACCTCGGCACAGGTACACGCCCATGTCTTGTAGTGAACTGTGGTCAATAATCAACTCGCTGTAGTATTTATACCCCTCTATATACTTCAATATGCTCGTCCTGTCCATCCATTGGGACGCCGTTGGCACTATCGGCTCGCCTTGGAAGAACCAGTCTACTCCATCAAGCATATTGATTACACCGGTTACGTTGCACAAAAGACGAATAGTGTCCCCTTGGTTTACGTACTTGGTGCCTGTCAATGTTAAATCTGAAATATTAAATGTAATTAGAAGGAATAAGAATTTTGTAAATTGACATCTACAACGAATAAATAATAATTACCATTTACAAAAAAAGTATGAGTAAATTGTGACGTTATGATTTCAACAATAACTTTATATTATCATTGTTCATCGTATAACAATGTGTTTGATGCAATTGTTTTGTTAATGTTTAATTAGCAAAAACACTTACTTTCGTTTACTCTCGCTGGGTTATCTGAAAAAACAAAATATCAGTGATTAATTAGCAGAACATGTTCTTTAATATCATTTAAAAAAGTAATGTCAATTAAAGGTATGTGCACTATATAAACGATTCATTCATTTCAATAAATGTCACATGAAACCGACAATGGAATATTTGCTTTAAAGAAACAGTTTTATGTTTCATAAACATATGTTTGGTTTAAAGACGTATGACTATTTAAAGAAAATGACGACGGTAGACGTGGCACCATACCAAGAACATGGAGTGTGACGTAGTGTGTGTACAGTTTGGATGCAGTCACTTGACACAAGTAGGTACCGGCGTGCTTGGGTTGTACGTCCTTTATAAACAGGTCCCAGTAAGAATCCTGTTAGAAAAGCAAATCGTAATACTAAATATCGACATGCATTTACAAAATCATGACATTATTATAAAGAGTATTATATAAACACGATATTTATTCAATAGATACAATACACATATTTTAGTATGTCACTCATATAACGCATTTGCGTTTTGTTGATAGTACTGAATTGTGGTTACATCTTCCGATATCTCTTGGAACTTGATATCAATCTGATTTTCCTGCTCGAATATCGTTTTTCCGATGGTAAGAGGTACGTCTTTAGTGCCTTTATGCCAAACAACCTAAAACAATGGCAAAACAAGTACTCTCTTCATTGTCTTTTTTATCATTAAGGATTTAAGAATGTTGCATAGCAGCAATACCACTGGTAAACTTTAACTCCCGATAATATTTTAAAAAGAGAGTTGTTCACATAGTTTAGTATACTTTGGATATGCCATTCACCATATAAAATTGAAAGATATCTACAGAGGGACTAACACTACCAAATATGATATCCAAAAAATATAACAAAAACATGAAACAAACATGCTCCTTTTCCAAAATATAGTGAAAGTCATTTAAACGTTTTAACCACTCGACCAATAATGATAGCTAATAATTACGCCGATGAGTTAATTGCATAAAAGCGATTGACAAGTTATCAATACTTCATACGAAACCTAAAAAAACTATAACAAATAATTATATAGACAATAATAGGTTGGTGTTGATTATATATCAGGTTTATTATGCCAGGCGTAGGAAACAAAAAGCACGAGCCTTGGCGAGTGCTTTATCGTTTTCGTGCCGATAAACCTGATCTTTAATCAACACTAACCTATTATTCTATTTACCCCACTTTTTATTCAGTAAACCTTTTTTTTAAACAAAATTAGTTTAACTGGATAATTTCGCTGGATTTATGACGTCATTTTGTCGAAACAATGACATCATTTCTTGCCGTGGTTTATAGCAGAAATTTAATCAACGGGACTTTAATCAACCGATTTCGCTGTAAAAGTGGGATAAAGTATCATTCATGCCTTATGATTATCCCACTTTCAACTGATGACGCTTAGTCGGTTTACATATCTTAAACGTGTCATGTTCCTATATTTTTGGAAGTCTGTGGAACACAATTGCAAACGTTTTTATTTTGTAAATTCGTAAAAATACAAACAGGTTCGTATCCATTGAACAAATTATAAGTTGTGTTATCTTCTCAGACATGCGCATTTCTAACAACTTACAACTTTCGGTCCAAGGTCGCGGATATGGCATTTCAACACTGCTAGATCGCCGCGATGGGCTGTGATATTTGTTGGCGTCGAAAGGAACGTGGGCTCGAGTTTACGGCGTTCACCCCACAGCTCACTCGACACTGAAAAGGTTTAAGACCTTTTTAATAATTTTTTTTCGTTTGTTAATGAGAAATAAAACGTAAATGCTGTGTCAATCGAATCTGGATTAGTTTGAGATTCAAATAAAATACTCAGAATTAATAAGCAGAAATGAAAACTCAATAGAAGTCGTCCATTCGAACACATTTTAATGCAAATTGATCCTTAACGTACACAATCAGCTTTGTATCAAACTGGGTTTTTATTGATATTTATAAGAAAAGATGTAAATAGCACAACCGAATTTGTACACACATCTAGATTGTTACTGAATTAATAAATAAAATGATTTAACTTCCAACGACTTTGAACAAAGTCTGATTATATAAAAACCATATAATATTACACATTATATAAAAACGATTGGATTCTTTTACCGCAAAGATAAATGCGAACTCTTGTAAAGATTAATCTTAAGCAAGATACTAAAAAATGCAACCTAGGTTACTGCAATATACGATTATTCAACATGTAAAGGTTAATAACAAACACCAGACAGTACCACTCATTATCTACCATTCGCAACAACAGATTCCCTATCGACAAATTGAATAGATACGTAGCAAAACAAAGGATATCGTTTGTTTAAAGGCTTGTACTCATGTGTGTCATTTTTTCAAGTTGCAGATGCTTAATATGTCTAAATAAAATAACAAACATGCAATAGGACCACTCCTTTATCCAATTCAGTAGCATTCAAGTAAGCAATTTATTATGTATTGGCAATATTATATCTTTACCATGCTTACTGATAAACTAAAACATTGTAGTGTTTATATAATGCAATTTATTACAAAATAAATCAGTTTTCTTTTGAAAATATTAAGTCGAGTTTGTTGTGTAAGTTGGTATCGCCTCATCAAGTATGATGCTACTTAATACGATTGTCCAGATTGATACAGGTTCTCGACTCATAATATTAGTTAAATTACCACTGTATTTTATACTCTTTAAACAAGCATTCTTTCAGACACCAACATAAATTGCAAACTATTATTCGTCAGTCATATCAAGTCTATATTTATCTTGGAAGACTAATTATAAAGTCAATATACGCGATTTCACTTAGATTACAAAATACTGGATATAATATGATACTGCGTTGGGTGGTTAGTGTTGGATCAGTTTCACTTACTTCAAACCAAATTTCAACGACTTATTTAGAAAATGATTATGGAACACACGATATGATGAATTACCAAGAGAACCGACAACTCAGAATGAAATGTGATGATTATAAAGGCCACCGTTCTAAGGCAATGTCCATGGGACTTGTAAAGCTTAACAAGGATCTATAAATATGAACAGGCGCTTGAATACATATTTTTTTTTTATATGGAGGTCAATAGTGACAAAGCATCTTTCAGATTAAATTATACATATAATGTCATACATTTTTTGGATGAACTTACAAAAAAAATGACATACTTTTTCTATTTAATCTACACGCCGTTCGTACAAGGTATCACTATGTAAACGACTTTGAATGATGTTTGTAAGATATGCATTTTGTTTAGAAAGCGCAAGATAGTTGTCGCCTATCGGATATTATTAAGGGACTGACGTGTACACGGAATACTTCCAAACGTAAAATGGCGCATACTACAAATAGTGTTTTGGATACGTATTTATTTGAAAATGTCAAATATAGTTTTTTTAAATTTAATTATTTATGAACGGCCTAATGACTTGACTTATTTGCTGACATCACATCATACATCCCCATGTGTACAATCACCGATAATATAAATAAAATAATCCTGCATTGCTAATCGGTTAAAGCATAAAATGAAAACCAAACGTTTCCACATGATTTTAAAGTAACTCCGTATTGAGATCAAGCAATTTCACAATGAAAGGTTGCTTGGTTCTTAATTTCCTCACTCTTTTTGAACTGTTGAAAGCGATTAAACGGCAATGCTCAAAAGATCATGCAAATGCATGAATCTTATTTCTTAGTATATGCACGTGGTACAACATGTTGCAAACTGTAAGCTTCTTCTGATGACTTTGTCTACATTGTGTTTTGTCTAAATTTGCATTTAATGCAGTCAACACGTCATTGTCTATACAGATCAATATGCGGTAAAAGAATAATGTTCGAGGGTGATATGATACCTTCAAACCGCTGACTGAAAATACCTTAGTCATGGTACTTTTGGTCGATGAAAGGTGTTGGTGATTCTACATCGCGTGACATTTAGTAGGCATAGGATGTTTTCTGGCGAGTTATGGTACACGTTATTGATTAGACATCATTAGGAATACATAAGCTACCAGAACATTCAATTCAATTACCGATACAAGCCTCGTCTAATCAGGGCAGAGTTGACTGCGTTTTAGTGAAAATAGTTGTAAATGACGCGCAAAATGGCGTGTTTTGGGGGGATTTGTGTCAGAATAGGACAGATATGTTCAACCGGGGTGCAACTTAATATTTATATGTGTATTTAATCAATACGCATATTTGGCTCATTGAAGTTTCAGATAATCTCCGTTGAATTATTTTTGTTTCAAGATTGTAGCTTTCGGAATACGCAAGTTATTGAATAAACACCTACTACAAATCGTTAGTTTACTTAAGTGACATAAAAGGGTTTTTTCATGTGTCAGTTGTTGTTGTTCCTTTTTTGTAGAATAAATAAAATAAAATAATGGACCTTATTGACATCAATTCTAAAGTTTAAGATAACATCTCCACGTGTACAATCAGCAATGATCGAAATGTCTGTTCAACATCTAATAAAATAAATTTGAAACCCACAACTCCGAGCTAACATTTAATTAACTCCCTAGAGAGATTTGAAGAGTGAAACTGTGCGTGATACCTAATAATTAAACATTCAAACGAACTGTTAAATTTGGTTTATTGTATATGAGCAGACAATCAATTCAATACATGAATGAGATATTAAAGTTGTACACAGATCCACATTTCATGAACTAAGTGTTTATTATTTTGTGTCTGAGAATGTTTGACTCAATATTCAATAACTCATAATCAATAAATATATTGTATTTTATCAATTATGTTTGTGGTTGCTGTGATAATGCATAGCTATGTTCTCCAAGACGTTCATTTGCCAAAAAAATACCGGTCATTGTTCTTTTGGTAAATTAAAGGTGTGGGTAATACCATGTTCCTCGATGATCTTCTCTAGGCATGTACATGTTTCCTGGCATGCAGAGGCATTCACTAGGGAAAAGACATACATGGAATAAATAAGTCGCCGACACTTAATTGATTATTGATACAATCGTAGCCCATACTTCAGCGTGCACTGATGCACATGAACAATTAACGTGATGAGAGCTGAGTTCAATATACATATGTGCTGTGTACATTAACGCGATATATCACTAAATATGACATAAATATCACCAACGGATGAAATAATGACAATGTCACGATTAACGATGATGGAGGAATTTCATCGTGCTTCCGATGAAATGATGGCATTATTAGATAACAATGCTATTTTACACCCCACAAGTTTTTTTCATTCTTAGTTGTTTGTGATTTATTGCTTTTAAACGTGATCTTATGTGTGCGTTTTCTACGTTCTTAAAACGCGACATGCACGCAATGGTTTCCTGTTAAAAACGCACTTCATTAAGTGGTAATTTAAATTTAAAATCAAATGTATATTGTTTGATGTGTTTTTGTTATTAGTTATTAACAAACGTAGGTATGGGTTAACGCCTAAACAACTGCATTGCTATTTTCAATGATATGTGGTTATATTACAGATTATAGATTTTGTTTCAAAGTATTTAACCTCCATATAATGGCGATAACTTTGTTCCAAACACGATACAATTTTCTTATAGAAAACATCAAAACGTTAATAATCAACTGTCATTTTTGTAATAGGACGCTAGAACGGCAAATAAGAAAAAAAGTGCTATGTGTATATAACTTGTTATGCTTTGTATTCAGTAATCGAATGGTCAAAGAAGTAATCACGACCGTAGACAGAAATTGGGGTGCCAATCATTGGAGGATATCTAAATGTAATCGTCACGGAAGCTCGCCAAGGAATTAAAAAAAGACAAAATGCTGTTTTTGTGTCGATCGATTTCTATTCAGGCATATGAAATAGGACAACAATTTAAGCAATTTATGTTGGTTTCTTACTCAAGTACGATCCCCAAAATATATTGAACCGGAAAGACATTATTATCGAATCTACAATAAACTCTTACATTTGTACAAAAATTAATGAATGTGATACACTTTTACAAAACACGATACTGATATTTATGATAAGTTCTACTTATGTAAACATAACATAATTCAATTATTTCTTATATTATTAGAATGTCCGCAAACATTAAATATGTCTGTACTTTTAAACTGATAAGCAGACATCAAAAGAACGTTTAACATACATAGTGATATATTTTCAAATGAAATAACGCCTAAGGAACTAATTATATCATCTTGGGAACTATATGAGCTTACCGACTTATTTATCGATAATATATATATAATAAAGGAATTCAATACAAGTGATATGTTCCATTGATCATTGAATGAAAAATATTGAAATACGAATTCCATTTATTCGGTCCAATATTAGCAAAAATGTCTGGAGGAGTTGGTATACAATTTACATTTATATGTAGCATTCTTTTAACTTTACACAAAGCGCAGACATATACTTTATGTTCAGAAAGACTTTATTAAATTATAATTCAAGGAACCGCATTTTGGGCATTCGTTTTAAAGTATTCATGTGTCAAAAGAGTAGTACATGCATATGCAATAATTTTTTAAAGTCTAATGTGATGTATGTAAACGTACAAATCTTAAAACACTATGTGCAATGTAACATATGTCATCAGAAATACAATGAAAGACGGTTGGAGCTCACTTTGTATAGTTAGTATGAATTAAGTTGATATCATGACTACGACAAAGCCCAATTCAAACAGTTTTTACCACACAGCAAATACATATGGAAGAATGTGTTGGCAGTCGTAACTTTTACTTACCTTTACGCAACAACACAAACACTAGCACGCACAATATACTGCAATCCATCCTCAGTTTTATTTTGTGAAGACAGACAATCGTTAAAAACACATCGATGTTTTAAAGAGCACATCCAGGTATCGTTGGTAAAGTTCCTTGCATTTAATGATTTATTTATTTACAGAAACGCATTTCATTCAAGAGTATAATGTATCACAGTAGAATATTGTCTGCCCATGCATCAGTTTGAACGTTGAATAATAATCTCATGGGATTTATATGTTCTTTCTGATAAATTATAGTTATCATTCGTCGTCTTGGATATATATGTAAAATAAAACCGTTCCAAAACGACGCGAATAATCCTCCATTTCTAATAATAATTTCCGTCTTGAATACAAAACCCAACCTTTTAAAACACATAGATTGCGTTAGGCAAAACAATATTGTTATGCATTCACTCTTTCACAAGTGGAGGGTATGGCAGATGTATTATGTCCATGCTCGTTATTTCTGAGAAGACACCAGCAATTCATTTATATTGTATTCGACAGAAATACGTGTACTGCATCAATGCGTATACTGCGTCTAAATAAGAATACCGAAAATGCCTTGAATCTAAATACAATTATTTTTCACAGACTAAACACGCTGGACCGTACGTAGATTAGCCTGTTGCGAATATGTGTAGTTTCCTTCGTATTATCGAAAAACTACTAGATCAATATAATACTTTTAGAGGAACGAGAACCGTGAACATAAATATAGTAACCGACTTTCCTGTTAAATATTTTAGTATTTTGCCGCTGATATGTTTCTAGAAATTTAGTTTCAGTTTAAAGAGACCACTGATACGTAATTTTACACTATTACAGACGTGTTTTCATCTGTTTCAAACATGGTGTGTTTGTATTTACTATTGCTTATTAAAAGCATCACATATTTTGTATTTGAAAATTTTAAAGATAATAAACAATATATACATATTTTAAAACAGATAGTTATATTCTTTTTTAAGTTTAATTCGTATTAACAATTGGAAATTCGTAATTCCAAACGTCACCCAACTAAACCATTAGTATAGCAAGAACTTTCTCATCTCGCCTTTAACACCACAACAATTATTCCACACGTTCAACATAAACGAAATCACTTGACGGCTATCCAACAAATCACACGTGAGTTGTTCACGAGTCTTCTACAAACTGATATCTGACTTGCATCCGATACCGCAGAGATTCTATGGGGAATGAACGATCAGCGGCTGGTGTTTAATGCTATGACAGCAAAAGCGGCTTATTGCATTCGAGCAGGTAGTCGCACACGTAATGGCCTCCCTGTCGCAACAACTGGCTGTCATCCGGACTCAATTATATCCAATTATTTTCAATTATAGAAGCTCGATCACTTACTTGGTCTCTCGAGATGGCTTAGTAGTTGAGGAACAAATGAACGTCGATTTCAAGCACTGGTTTAGATCTCTTTGATATAAATCTATTTTATCTAAGCTGTTGTAAAACTGAACTATTGTTATTTGTCTTACATTATGCAGTCACCAATACAATTTACGTAGTATGCATTTTCGAATATGAAAGCAGAAATCTTAATTCATTTTCATGACATACACATTTGTTCTTTGATCAATGTGAATACATCTACACCCTTATGGTTTATGGTATCACAAAGATTATACTATTATATTAGTTTGATTAGTGCATTTTCAACACTTGTTCTGTTTCTAAGAGTTTCTGAAAAGAAAAATTCTTCAAGCATATCTTTATATCAGATTTAAAAGAAGCAAACAGTAATTAAATCACACCAAATAAATATTCGTTATTAAATAATGTTTTCGTGCACTTTCGTGATCTATCTTATAAGTCGATGGCAATGGTGTGTGCACATTGTTTGCAGATGATACATTTGCAATAATTTCATAATTTCAAGAAAGAAGTGAACACACGCGGATTTATGTAAGACATCTTGAGAAACACAACCAACTTAAATATAACTAAAAGGTTTTAGGGTACTTGGACGTTTTACAAATTGTATCACTACAACTGCTTTTAAGAACAACACGACACATATACCGTATCATCTTTCATATCTCTTATCTTGTCATAGTTTGAACAGTGTTCATAGCCTTAAATCATGACCATTTAAATGCGATGATCCCAGTTTGTACTCATGTATGATTATAAGTGGAAAGTTATAATTTGTGGATAAGAACAAGAGTTGTTCTCCCGATCGTGTGTTTTGAGTTTCATGGTTTGCTATGTTGGACATACTCAACTTAATTGTTTAAAAAACGACTAGATGGAAAATGAAACATTTATAAGTAAACGGAATGTTATTGACAGTTTATCAATACTTTGCCCACGCTTAATAATGATATAATGAAACATGTAAACGAGCATTATTCAAACAATTACGATTGCACAAGATATTACATTTAATAATGCCTATTATATTTCAATGCTTTTATAAATAGGTAGAGGTCACTACTTACTTATTCAGCAAGACCAAAATATCTGTGAATCTGTGAAACAACTATTGCATAGCCTCGAATTAGAATCATATCGATGTCATAAACTTAAACAGTCACGTTATCTGAATTAACATTGGCAAGATTGCAATTTAGCAGAAGAAAAACTATAAATGAGCCTCGCTCTGTGAAAAGGGGGTTTAATGCATGTGCGTAAAGTATCGTCCCAGATTAGCCCGTGCAGTATCCTCATATCAAAAATCCACTTTAGACGGAAAGTGTCGGCCCTGATTAGCCTGTGCGGACAGCAAAGGCTAATCCGGGACGACACTTAACGCTCATGCATTAAACCTCCTTTGTACAGAACGCGGCACAATATAAGGCAAAATTGCAATTCAACAGAAAAAAAACTCTACATGTGTTTTATTTGCTTTCCACGCCAACCCAAATCGCTGTTACGACTAGGTCAATGGTTAAGTAGTATGTACACGTTTGTACAAAAGTAAACTATACAAGCAATATTTCATGGAAATTATAGTATAAGATTATGCGAAACATACAAGCTACAAGTATGCATCACTGTATATGTACACTGTAATGTGTTAAACTCGTGTATTTGTAATACGATAGATGCCACGTGGGAATAATGTACAATGAAAGCAGTCGATGTCAAATATATATTAATTGTTAGATTAGTTATTATATTTTATTTCTTTCAGGCGAGAATCTTCTTAACCAAAGTGTACAATCATTTAAACATATGGTAGTCTACAAACGTAAACAAACATGAGTCTAGCTTTGACGATGCAGTTGCGCACATAAATGTCTGTTGCATTCTTGTGAGTATCTGGTCACTCTATGTTTTTTTTAAGTGCAAACTCACCATTTATTTGCTTGATACATATTATGATATTTTGGTCTTGTTGAATAAATGCAAACTTGATAAGCTTTTTTCATTTGATACTCTCTTAGCTCAATGTGTTATGCTTGTGCAATGTGCAGCTGCATGATTAAGTTGGATTGAATTGCACACGAAGGAATAGATGTGTTCCCACAAGTATCTCTCAGATATGTACGATTATACAAGGATGTGAAAGGCTTGACTAATGATCGTTACGCAGTCTTTGATCTTTGACACAGTGTACACCACATCATTAAGTGAGCATAATGGGATCTTTAATTATGTAAGCTTTTATTTTCTTGTACATGCCAAATACCAAGGAATTGAGTTTCGTTTAATAAAAACCTGTATTACAAGCATAAAACGCATTATCTTAATTTGAAGTGAAACGGATGTAACAATTGTTTAAGTAGACAATCGGCCGTATCTTTACCCTGCATGTTTTTTGTTGTGTTCAGTTATTATATTTTTTACGTGGATAGAGATACACGCTGTAAGAATTACAGTATTGGTTTGCATGCTCCTTCTTATTGCGGCTTTTGATAGAAACAAAGTAATCAGTCCGACTTGTGACGGTTCCGTTTAATTTTAAACAGAAGAATCGTTACATTACAACACTAAGAAGCAGAGAGTAACGAGTTTGTTACGTAAACAATTACGGCTGGATGACTGCAAATATTTTTTAAACACGCCTGCATTCGGGAGACGGCGTCTTGTCGGTATCTGCAAGAAATAACCATTAAAATATTACCACAAGGAACCGGCTATGTGTAATCAGTGTATGTTGGGACTAAACTATACATAGTATTATATTCATGCAATGTCTGCGTCAATCAATGAGTGAATATCAATTATTACCAATCGGTTTTAACACTTCTTATTTATTGACGCTACATGAACGACTAGTGCCATTAATGATGCTTTACAATTCCGTAAACAATATCAATAATCACGCACGACAGACTCCACTCCAAGTTAATAAAGTATTTAGTACACATCAAATCAATTGATGAACCGGAACTAATTGACAAACTGTTACATTTCAAACTAATTGCCGTGTTTGATTGTGTGTTGGCGATCAAAAGCACTGTAAACACTCTTTTGTGTAATTACTGATTATTCAATAATTGTATGTATTCGTTTGAATTATTCAGAGATGATGTCAAAGTCGGCTCTATGATCTCAGTTTGTGTTGTTTTATGATCGTAGACGTCGGAATGAACAAGTTATTGAAGGAAATCTACCACGAATCTTTTGACACAATGCCGTAAGATATTAAAATATCAAGTAAGCGATGTATCTACAGAACATTTGCAACCCACTAGGTGTTACAATGTAATAAAGATCGTAAACAAATTTTCATCACAGAAAGTATAAAGTGGCTTTACGGCTTAACATTTCAGTCCTCTTCTGTCAAAAATCCGAAAAAGACGCCATTGTGTTATTCGGTTACAGTTAACCCCACTTAAACGCAGTCAGCCTCATATACTCAAGCACACTCCGGGGCTTATCAATCACTTAATTCAAAGTTCTGGTTGCTTATTTATTCCAATTGATGTATGTTCAATAATGTTTGCCCTAACACGCCAGCAAACAATCCCATGCCTACTGGATATCAACACGCAATATAGAATTACCAACACCTTTCATTGACCAAAAAGTACAATGACTAAGGTATGTTCTGCGGACTGTTAGCAGTTTGAAGGTATTATATCCCCCGCGAACGGTATTATTTAATAGCATATTGAATGTATCGACAATGAAGTATGACTGTTTTAAATGAATATTTGACTCATGCTGAGCACTCTGTAGTTTGAAAAATGTTTTACCAGATTCATGCATGTACACGATTACTTGAGAATTGTTGTTCAACCTAATTATAAAGTTAAAAAAATCTAACGAAATTAAGAACTAAACCACCTTTCACTGTAACCATGCTAGAGCACCATAGGCAGGTAATAGAAAAAAATTGCTGGAAACTTTCCAGTTTCGCGTAAATGTCATAAGAAATTTATAAAGCAAGGTTATGACATTTATAATATCGCTGACTGTACACATGTGGATGTATGCCGTGACGTAAGCGTTTGAATCAAGTAATACGGCCACTCATTAATGATTTAATATTAGAAACTGGAACTGACATTATGTAATGAAACGTTTACAAAATTGCAGTTACGCCTTTTTACAATTGAACGTATTTCGTGTAGACTTCAGTTCCAATAAATATCCGACTGGCAACGACACAATTGTGTGTTTTCTCATCAAATGTGTATCATTACATACATCAATGAAAGTCGTTATAAATTGCTGCCTCGTAAGAAACGCGTTTACATTAAATGGAAAATGTATGTCATTGTGTTTGTAAATTCATCCGAAAGATGGTTACATTTGTCTATACAGATCTTAATATAATAACAACTGTTGTATTCACGCGCCCGTCCATATGTATTGATCCCTGTTTAACTTTACAAGTTCCATGGACATCGCCTTAGAGCGGTGGCCTTCATTATCATCCCATTTCATTTTGAGTTCACTGGGTAATTCATCCTATGGTTTTTGCCATCATTATTTACTCAACAAGTTTTCGCCATTGTTATGAAGTAAGCGAATAAATTCGATTCATCCACTATTAGCTGTTTTTTTTATATCTATGTGGCATGACTTATAATGACGGTATAATTTTTATTCCAAGATAATTATAGTCTTTCTCTGTGTTGCATATTATAGTTTGAATTTTTGTAGCTGAAAGAAGAATATTTGGAAACAAGATGTGTTTGTGAAACACTATGCTCCAAGTAGGTACTAAAATAACAGATTTTGACGTTTTTAATTGACTCTGACCTTTTATTAAGACCTTGACCGTATTATTGTACCCTTTAAAATGTGCAGCTACATGAGGTACATATGCCAAACATAAAGTTGCTATCTTAAACGGTTGAAAAGTTGTGTCCAATGTTAAAGTATTTGAGCTTGTACAAAAACTTGACCTTTGACCTAGATGGGTGACCTTGACCTTACAAATTCAATATTGCAAACGTTCAGCTATATGAGATACATATGCATACGAGAAGTTGTTACGAAGTTATAGTGTATATTAAATCAGCGATTTTGACCCATGTATTTGACCTTTGACATTGAAGGATGACATTGACCTTGACCTTTTCAGGCTTTTGCCACTGGAAATGTGCAGCTCAATGAGATACACATGCTTGCCACATATGAAGTTGCTGTGTTTAATATTGCAAAAGTTATGACAAATGTTAAAGTTTGACGCAAACCAACAAACCAACAAACCAACAAACAAACCAACAAACCAACAAACAGACAGGGCAGAAACAATATGTCCCCCAGTAAAGACTAGGGGGTATAGACTGAGGGACATAAAAAAGTATAAAATAAATGGGTTATTGCACGTTTATTATGAATAGAACACCTGTTTCAATCTGGACAATCATATCAAGAAGCAGCGTACTCGATTATGCTATTTAAATTTACGCACACACTCGACTCAGAATTTTAAAAACAAAACTAATTTATCTTGTGATAAAGGGCATTGTATGTCTATAACATTGTATTTTCTTATAAAGAAGAATGGCAATGATAGCACGTTGTCAATACATAATGAGTTAGGTAATTGCATGTTAATGTACTGGATAATGGCGCAACTAAGTTGCATCTGTGGTGTTTAATTCAATATAAAAAGAACTAGCACATGAAACTGATATAAACATAACAAATGAATGCAAGCCTTCAACCAAACGATATTCTGTGTTTTGCTGCGTATCTTTTTCTTAATATGTCGCTGGGGAATCTGTTGTGGTGAATGGTAGATGATGAATGATAATGTCTGGTGTTTGTTATTAACGTTTTACACGTTGAATGTGGTATATTGCAATGTACTAGATTGAATATTTAACGTATATTTCGTGAGATTAATCTTAACAAGTGCTCGCCTTATTTTGTGTTAATAGAACCCAATCTTTTGTGGGAGCAGTGGTCTAATGGTAGGACGCTGGCTTAGGGATCGAGAGGTCCCGGGTTCGAATTCCGCCCTGACCACTGTAATTTCCTTGAGCAAGAAATTTGTCCCACATCTGCTCCTCTCCACCCGGGTGTATAAATGGGTACCTGTGAGGGAAATAAGCCAATGTGCCGTGGCTGCCTGGTGCGTCATATGTAAACGGACGACTTAGATCCCAGTGATCGGGGGGTTGATTGTGAAGTCGGCTGAATATGTATAAAGAAGCAGACTATAAACCGCACCTTTAACCTTTTTTTTCAAAGAGCTACTCAGACTTGGTTCAGAGTCGTGGGAAGTCTTATCAACTAATAAATGTTTCGGGTTACTCTGTTTTAAACACGCCATTTGCTAACTATTATTTTACAAATGTTTAAGCTTAAAAACTGTTGCCTTATTAATTACATATTGTATATTAATATTTACAATCCAGACATGTTAAATAAAAGAATATCGGGCACGATATAATCGTCTTTTGTTATTAATATCAATAAAACCCTGTTTTATATCAAAACTGCTTGTGAACGTAACAGGTCAGGTAACATAAGGTCTAGGTGCCAAAATTAGGATCGTGATCGCGGCTACATAAAGCTCTTATGTCCGATCTAACAACAATTATCCTCACACGAACTTAGCAACAACGATCTTGAGTTTTGGTACACACTAAGGACAGGGCATAAAGGAAATGCGTGCACAGAAAGAAGGATCCTAATTTGCTAAACGACGGAGTTCATGCTGGGGTTCTTACTTCAACGGCATGGATATCAAAATACGGCCCATCACACCACAATAAGTGCCCACCCATGAAATGAACCAATAAGGACGTTAGGATCAGGATTTTTGGGTACACTTTAAGGTCATTGTACCAAGGTGTTAGCTGTCAAACATCTGAGTGTTATGAGGCTCAACGGCTCAATTCGAGGTACTCGCGTCTACGTTCTTAATGCACTTTGCAATCCCCATAGGGCCCATCGTAGCACAAATACTTACCCATGAAATCAGCCATAAAGCAAGCTAGAATTCTAATTTTATGTGCACTATAAGGTCATCGTACCTTGATGCTGGCTGCCAAAATCAGGATTCTAGCTTGATAAACGGCCGAGGTCACTTTGGGGATACTCGCGGCTAATTCCAAACTGCCCCTTGACATCACCATAGGACCCATCGCAACACAAGAACCCACCTATAGCTAGGATCCTTTAAGGAATGCCCAAACTACCTTTTCTTGAAAGAAACTGATATATTCCCTCTAAGGGGTAGACTAGGTACGGAATATTACGGCGGTCAATTGTTGCAAGACTATGTATCAGTCGAGCGAATTGTTTTATACCGTATCACACAAGCGTCGAGTATGCTACGAAGAGGCGCAAGCCACGAGACCGATACTAATTCTCGGAACAATTGACTAACGTAATATTCCTTTAATTATAGACTTCACTAAGCTTCTATGTATGTGTTGACGATGTGCACAAGTTTATATTTATGTGCGTGTTTAATTATTATGCTGTGCTGAAAAGTTTAAGAAACGATTCTTAGTGGTACAACTCTTTCATGTAGCGACAGGCATAAGGCATATTCAAGAATCGATTGTTAATTAATAAAATGAACCCTTGGATTGACATTCATTTCTGACATGAATGTTTAACTGTAAAATACTATATGCTGTTTAGTCCCAAAATTAAATTGCCCGCTGCCGTTTCCTTGTAGTGATATTTCAATGTTTATTGATTGTAGATACCGACCAGACGCAATCTTCTGAATGCGGGCTTGTTTAGAAATACTTGTACGCAATCGGCCTTAGTTTCTTAAGAAAAAGTAATTAACTCGTTACTTGCCGGCTCTATGTTTTCGCGCAAATTCAATAAGCAGAAAATCTGATCATGGGGTAATGAACCTTTTGTGTGCATATTTTAGCTGGAGCGTAAAGAGCCATACTGATTACATTGTGGCTATGCATCTAGCATATGGTCGGAATAAGAAGAAACCTGTTTCGCAGCCACGTTATACAAATAAATATCATATCATACCAACTCAACTACATGTAAATGAGCCAAGTAGTTCTCGTGGAATCTCGTTTAAGTCTCAAGTATAGATCAGTGTTTTTTATATAAAACAGTCCATAACAAGTTTAAGAACGCGATATACGACAGTTTCGAAATTTGTTTTGTTTTGAAAGCCCCGTGTGAATATGTGTTTGATGTTCGTTACAAATTAAGATAATGTATATTGTATGTTAGTAATATAAAGAAGTGAAACTCCAGAAGCTGCAGCAGTATTGCATTTCTATTATACACACTTTCGTGGTCCTTTATTTATGGCATGGAACCAATTGCCAAAACGGCACAGTACGGCACAAAAAGAAACAACATATACACATAGTAGAAGAAAGCCTTGGAACGGTCAATGCTAAGCACTGGGGGTTTAAACCGGTTATAGAGCGCTCAACCTGACACTTGGCCCAGCAATATTTATGATACAGATAAGTGTTATTTCGTTTATAGGAGGACTCTTCTTGACGGAAATCCAGTTAAGGCGGAAAGTGTCGTCCCTGTTGTTTTTATGAATTTTATTTCTCATCGTAAATGGACTATATAATACATTGTAGAAATGACAGTTGTACATAAAACAAATACGTCAAATAAAATGTCTGTCTGTCTGTCTGTCTGTCTGTCTGTCTGTCTGTCTGTCTGTCTGTCTGTCTGTTTATCTTGAGAAACTTTGTTTATCGCAAAGTCACATAACAACTTAAAATGGCGTTAACACTCGCGCTTTTTCGCGGAATCAACGCTTTAATGTATAATGAAAAATTAACTATTCAAAAACTCAATGACTCCAATACTTTTTTTTATAAAAACATACTTAATATGTTTCGCCAAATACTTTTTTATATTTGGACTTGTACACAGCTGGAATACTCACTTTTGACTCGCCAGTCGACTCGTTTCATATTGTATGTCAGATGTTGAATCGTCCCAATCTATCACCATATTGTACTAAATGCTGTTAACGACACTGATACTCGTGTAATGTGTCATAACGTGTTAAGAAACAGACAATTTATAGTTTAATCTGAACAAATGAATAGTAATTTTTATCAGTTGTATGTTTTTTTTATATATCAAAAGTAGCATTAATGTCGAAATATCACGTTTACATTTATGATTACATCGATAATCACTTTGCCTAACCTTAGGGAACACTTTGCTTATTCTTTGGGAAGGAGTTTCATTATTTATTCATCAGTTAACATTTGCAAATGCTATAATACTTAGAATATTGAAAAATGTCAGAGCGTGAATGATCGGATCAAATAATATTAACATTTACATTTATCCGTGCAACATGAGTGCTTCTTCTAAATAAACACTGGACTCGAGTGTGCAAACAATATTATGAGAACATTAAGCCGAACAACTTAAACACTTGAAGTGTATGCTTCTTGTTATCCCCACGCTTTAAAAGCGTGGGGATATTGTATTGATCTCCGCTGTCTGTACGTCCGTCCTGGCAACTATCTCCTCCTTCACTATTAGAACTAGAACCTTGAAACTAACACACGTGGTTGCTATGAGCATAAGTGCGACGGTGCACTATTTGGAATTTTGATCATACCCCTGGGTAAAAAGTTATGGGCGGCGGAGCAGTTTTCTACATATGGCTCTAGTAAAACCTGGCCACTATCGCCTCCTACACTTTTAGCACTAGAACATTGAAACTTACTCACATGGTAGCTATAAGTATACATGTTGTATGTGCGACAGTGTAATGCTTGGTGCCCGTCCTTTTTCAAATTTATCGAGAGGTCCACGGGTACTACTTCCCTGTACCTCTAAATTTTGTTTCGTACCCAAAAATGTTCGTACCCAATTTTTGTTCGTACCCAATTTTGTTTGTACCCATTTTTTTTTCGTACCCAAATTTTTTTTAAGTTCCAAAAAATAAATTCGTACCCAAATTTTGTTTCGTACTCACATTTGTTTCGTATCCACATTTTTTTTTGTACCCAAATTTTTATTCGTAGTACCCATATTTTTTTGTACCCATTTTTATTTTCGTACCCACATTATTTTCTACCCCAATTTTCTTTAGGCGTAATTTTTTCCTACCAAAAATTTCGACCATCCACAATTGCCTTTGAAAATAACATCTATGCGGCGTGGGGATACGCGTCGGCATCTACCGCACCATTTCTAGTTAACAGTTGTTTCACGTCATGCTGATTGCCCTGTTGTGACCTTGACATTAATGCGAGGGACAAGGCTGTTGCACGCACCACGTCGTCTTGATATTTTTATCATTTGTCTCAGGTTTGGAGTCCCATCAGGCACAATAAAAAGGACGGAATATTACGCTATTCAATTGTTCCATGTGTTTGTATCAGTGGAGTGGCTTGTGTGATGACGTATCTCACGAGAGGCGGAGCCTCGCGTGTGATACGAAATAGCGCAAGCCATGAGACTGATACAAACACTTGTAACAATTGACTTGCGTTATATGCCTTTTATTATATACAACTTGAATCATTTAAGTTAAAAAATGAGTTTTAGCGTTCAAAATTAACCAAGAATGCTCTTATAATTTTCTGCATTCAAAGTGACGTCATTAAAAGTAGTCCGGCTAGTATGGTAATACGGAATTGGAGCACTAGCGAGTAGCATAATACGGGAATTATTTCTGTGCAGTTGTATTTTACCGATTGATACAACTTGATTATTTTTTTGGAACATAAAGCAGGTATAAAAAAATACATACTTGCTCTATATCCATATTAGACAAATATCAACACTTTTCAAGTATCCACTGTGCGCTTGAAGACACAGGGCGACATGGTCATTGTGTGCGACACGTCATCTTGATTTGAAGATTGTTTGTGCAAATTTATTTCAGAATCACATTATTATAAACAACGTTATTAGTCGTATACGGACATGCAAATATCAGTTTATATATGTGATAAAGATGCACAGAATTTAAAGGGACCTGTTCACAGATTTCGGCGTTTTAAAGATTGTCATTACATGCCTTAGATGGCTAAATTCGACATCCAAACAATAGCCCTCAAGTATACAAACATAATTAAATAAAAAAAAGAAGAACAAAAGTTAAACCCCTAGCGGGTCTCGAACTATTGTTCTTTGGAAAAAAAACTACAACCGTAACTACTTGGCCACAAAACTGTTAAGCTAGAATGAGACGTTTTAACTTGATATAAGCAATGCACATGTTGTCACATAATTAAAGAAAAACGACATAAGCACTTACCGTTATTTTGCGTTTGTAACGCTTAATAATGTTTCCAAATCAATTAATGATAACGCATTAAATAAATGTTTGTGCAGTATGAGTTTACTTCATTATGCAAACTATTATCCCATTCTTTAAATTACAGTATTCTTTTATTGTGTTGATACATAAATTTGTTTTGCTGTATCCAAATAAGGATGTTTTGTTTTCTTGACCTTTGGCTTCAGGAAATGGCTGTTCTAAGTGGTACGTTTTCTTGGTATAATGATCTTTGTGCCAATTTAATCCAAAATCCCACCCTGAGTACTGCAGACATGCGCCGGACACAAAAATCCTTAACATTTAACACAAATAAATAGAAACACAAGCGCAGAACACTGACAGGGTCAACACACTATATCATTCCAACACAGGAATATTTTCAAAATCTTAAATACATAAAAGTGAAACGTTTGTTGGAAGTGTTGAACCATATCAAATATAAAACGAGCAGTACAGAAAACGTCTGTTTGAGCTTAAATGCAAGCTTCTTATTGTAGGGTTAGGTCTCACCAACCAGTGATATCAAATTGTTTAGACACAGCTAAGCAAACAATTGAAAGTGTTCTGTAACTCATGTTTTGGTAAATTGACACAAAAATAAATAAATCGGATTTGCAAATTTTCGTTGTATTTATGATATTTGCGAGGAAACAGTATAACTGAACATTTACCGTTCTCTAAAATGTCTATAAAATGCATCTTTAAACGATTTAAAAACATAAACATTATAAAGCGTTACAAACGCGAAAAGATTGAATAGTTTGGAGAGTTCTGGCGTTATCGTTATATTTTGTGACATTATGATGTTTTCTTATATAATGTGTATAATACACACTCACTGTAGGACCTCGGATAGCCGAGTGGTTTATGTGCAATACTTTTACTCCAATGGTCAGTGGTTCGAGCCCAGTTGAGGATTTCTTTGTTTTTCTTTCTTTATTTTTTTTATTCTTGTTATTTTATTTACTGGAGCTATTTAGTTAAAATGGATACATTATTAAATTTAAAGCATTTAATGACAAACTTAAATACATGCCATAATCTTTGAACAAGTCCGTTTAATATAACACTTGCGGATGTTATCAATATTTGTTCTTGATATTGTTTCTGGAGCCTCATTAAGCATATATATTTAAGACGAATGTTGATAACGCAAGAGAAGTTTTTATTTGTTTAAAGACCCAAATGCCACAAAAAGGTACATTTTTTACCTTTCTAGATCCAATGGCGAATCATCTCCTTTGACACTTTGACAAACACGATACAATTAATTAATTAGACAAATATTGGTGGAAATACACACGGAGGTCTCTTAGGTTGACAAACACACGAATTTACCTTCAATAGTATGCTTACGAATATTATACGAAATGAAATTAAAAGGGTGCAGTTTAACGTCAATTAAATATCACGGACACAATATCATTGCCCGTTTAATTACAGAAATGTATATGAACTACGTCTATTTTCTTTGAAAGTGTAAGGTAACTGTGGGTCTAGTTTTGAATGAATTTTCCCGTAAATTGCATTTAACAATTTTACTTCCTTCCGTTTTTTTCCCATTCCATTAAAAAATATATTTTCGCAAGATGGTGTTCTTATTAATTTCCGTTAGTTTTCTTTGTATATACACATTCAGTTCCTTGTATAATGCATATTTAATGTAAGTGACTTCGTTATCCGGACGCTATTTCATACGAATAGTTGTGTCGACAGATTGAATTACGTATTTTGGGTTTTTCACGAACCTCCTATAGTCTACTTTATGTAAGACAATTGTTACACATGAAACTACGATGGTGCATATTTAAAAAAAACGATTTATGTATCAGGAAACCCAATTAAGTTCCTGATCAAAAGAAAAAAACAAACGCGATATCATGTTTACATTTGTTTGGGTTTTTCCCTACATATTTAACAAGCTTTGGTTTGTAAAACGAAATTCATAGATTATATATATGATGGAGAATAAAATGCGCGTAAAGATACACGTAAACATGGAGTTTAATGTTTATCTACACTTGTATATTTCATTATAAATTGTGGGCTTAGTATGAGGTTTGTGATCCCATCAACCGGTTTAAACCCCAACTCGTTGCATTCACCTTTCCAATATGAAGAAGTGAAAGGCGGTGAGTTTGAATCATACTTATACGTAAAATGTCGTAGTGTATGTATTGTCTTGTATTGTATAGGCACTTGGTTGTTTGCATTTAGTGAAAACACTAGCGGAAATGAATTACTCTCTGATGTTTCTTGAGTTTCACTTTTTCCATTTATTACATTGACTCATCTGAATTGGTTTTCAAATATAAAAAAATATGTTATAGTCAAGCTAGTGAGAAAACTAAAGAGAACCATTTCCCCAATAATGTGTGATATTTAGACTTAGATAAAAACAAGTTATGCATGACTTACTCTCAAAGACTACACGTTCTATAATAAAGGTGGTTAGAGTTGTCATTTGAAGAAAGCACATAGGAACGTTTTTTTTTCTTTTGAAAAATGTGCTTAAAGTCGTCAAGCTGTTACATGTGTTGAGTGTATTCTAAAATTTAGTATTTGACAATATACAAAATGCAATTTTTAATTTTCAATACAAAAAAGTATGTTGTATTTTCGCCATATTTCATGAAGTCCAAGAAGGATGCATTAACACATTTTGCTGGGATTGGGATAGAAAAGACGGATTTTCCCCCAAGTATTGGCTTTGCAGACATGTCAGTTTCGATGGATTGATTTGCAGCAAATAACGGCTTTGTTTGAGACACGGTGACAGTTGTCGTCTAGCAGTAACTCTTACGTAAAGAAATTGACACATTGACATTGAAGACAACATGAAATGATATGAATTTAAAGAAATAAGACAGACAGGCAGACAGACAGTTTATTCATACTTTTACAATAGTACATCGTCTTCATACTAAACAATATCTGCATTATTTTATGTAACGTGAATGCGAACAATAACATAACATTATCTTACATAAACAGTCAATAATAATACAAATACAAATAAACGCAATATATGGTTAGAACAAGTAAGTTCTATTGAGCGGGTGGTGAAATCTACTTAACAGTATTATTTAGGATTGTTATTCTAATATATAAAGCTTCTTTGATATATTTACACACATTAGACAGTATTAATTTATAACATGAAACCAATAACTTGTATAATTTATACACAGATGGGTTAATATAGAATATACGGCTTTAGAATATCACAACATAAACCATAACGTTCATTTCGTGGAATATTGTCCTGGGCATATCTGCCACCTTTGATTCTAAATGGGTGTGTCGAGACTATTTTTATTACAAAAAATAAACGCAGACGTCGCATTTAAAAGAGGTTTTTCATACCATTCTTGTTTTAAATTGCCCATAACTCTCTAACAAAACTATTTACTTGCCCAACGTTTGGATGTTCATATACATAACCAAATCCATTATAATTTTACATTTTCTTGATATTTGTGACCCAATAAGTATAACCTTTATTACAATCGTTCAAAGTTGCGTGTAAACATATTGCATAATCATAAATTAATTGCTTAGAATTTTAAACCAATATTTTATAATTTTAACAAACCTATTTACATACAATGGATGTTAACCTAATTATCCATACACAGAAACATTTCATGTATTTTGTTTAACCTTAAGCAATCTTTTGCAAAATTTTAAAATAAATACTTTGAAAATCATCCGAATGTGTAAAACCCCATACTTCTGAGGCATAATTTAATATAGAACCCACAAAGGACTGACCTTATATGTTTGGTTTTATATCGAAGTCATGGCAGATTATTTTTATAATGTATTCATGCCTCTAAGGGGTTTACTAACGAGATGTTCTTGGTTTAATTTCCAGTGTAATTCAACACTGTGCCTAAATAGCTATCAGTAAGCCAAATGTTGTGAAAAACTTCAATAGCAAAACCAGTGTATGCTCATTTTTCATTTTCTTTGAAACCTCCTCTCTTCCAACATACTATTATTTTTTGTTTTACCAGTGACGTCAACAAAAACATAAAATAAAATCGGCGACATTGCGACATTAAGAAGTCAGCAGCTTGTAGATTAAAACGGAATGCTTTATTCATAATGACACCATTTAAAGTGTTTTATAATAACTATTTCTATTCAAAACAAAACATCTCATACAATAATGCAATTGTTTCGTTGTTTATAGAGCATTCTGCTGATATTTGCGTTTGTAAAATAAGCAAATATCTCTGAAATAATATACATAATATATAAATTTATATTATAAAATACATTATTATCATCATCATCATTCATTTTACAGTTCTGGCCATTGGGAAAATGAAGGACGACGACACAGAGATCTTCCGCCAGTCAGGTCTGTTGTGAGCTGCTGTGGGTTACTCATCCATAGGGAGGGACGTCAACTTTCACATTGGCTATCCAGACGATTTCTTCTGACGACCTCGACGATAACCTATGTCTTGCATGATCTAGAGCACAGTCTTGAACAGATAGACATGCCTGTGCCATACGTATCATAACCAAGCCAGCCTTCGTCGTTTGACGGTCGCAGTCTTCGGACACACTTGTGTTCAAACGCCTGCGTTTTGTGTCCAAGTGAAGCTTCCATGTCGCGAAGCCATACAGTAGGATGGAGACTACAAAGGACTTGTAGAGCCTGTTCTTGGTGGGGAAGCGGATGAAGCGGCTTGTCCACAACCTGCTCAGTCTGACAATCGCTTCGGTCGCCATGGTAATTCTTTTTCTGACCTAAGCGGTTGTGGTATCATTCTTGGACAGGGTCACTCCAAGGAACTTGAAGAGGTTCACTTCGTCCAGCTCATCGCCGTTCATGATGATGTCTGCACTGGTGTTGTTCGAACAGTTCACCATGATATTCGACTTCTCCGTGCTGACCTCCATCACGTATGCTCATGCTCGTTCAAATATTCTGATTTTGATATCTTAACGTTCACTGCTGGTGCCAGCCATAAGGTCAATGCCATCAGCGAATCTCAAGTTGGGGATTGGTTTTCTATCGATTGAGATCGAGATGTGTTGGTCTTGGTCTCCTGCATAATCGTCTCAAGAAAAGGCTTAAACGGGACGGGGTAGAGCAGAAGTCTATGACTGATGCCGGCTGATGTCCTGAAGCAGTTAACATTCTGTCCATTTAAACGAGAATGGAGTCACCCCATTTGGCTACATCTTCTTCTCCCAGATCGTTTGGCATAGTGACTTGATTGCTGCAGTCGTTGCCTATCCTCTTTGGTAAATCTGCTTCGAACGGACGCTGTCCACTCCCGAAGATTTTCCGAAGGACGGCAGTGTATTATTATCAATAGCTACAATATTATTGCCCTAAGAATCCGCCAAAGAACTCGACCTTACGTAGTGGAACATTAGTATTATGGGCACGTTAATGGCCGGGTATGTGTGTGCATTATGACTTAACATTCTCTGATTATGATTTCATTGAGCATCTCGATGATTAACTGACAATTATTGTTTATATGCTTCCAAAGTACAAATCCATTTGATGTAATTGCCTAGATTGTTTGTATTAATTGCTTATAGTCCGTCTCTTTAACTTTATAATATTCACTTAAATCCCCGTCCATGCTTTTAATTTGTCGACTCTAAGGATTGATAACGCGTGAATTTATTTCAAATCAGTATACAAAATCTCTAAAAATATACGAGTTGGTTATTTCATTTATAATATACCGTTTCGTCATTTTAAAAGTCATGTAAACACTCCTTTCGCGCAATACCGCTATTTGCCGAAGCTTGCTAAACTTTTATTTGGAAAAAGAGTACTCCGGCTATTCGTATGATGGGGAAACAGTTGGCAATAGTAGAAAGTATTGTTTTTTGTTGTTGTATTGTATTGTTTAAGACAGTGCACATTGTTGATAAAATAGCACAAAGAAATCAACGATCGCTGCATCAAAAAGTATGATATTTTATACCAACATGTATTTACGACGTTTGATCACTTAATATTAGAGGCAATTACACCTTTAAAAATGTTGATTAAAAATAATAATTTGCTCTATATACAAAAAACAAAACAGTAAATAAAAGATTATGGTGTTAAAAGTTAGGAACCGACGTAGTTATTGATGTATTACAACTGTGGATATCTTATCAGAAGCGATTTAAAGGCGCTGCTGCATTTGGGAAATAGAATGAAATTGAATCGAGTTAAGTTTTTTTTGTTGGAAACTCAGGGGAAATTATCTCTCTACTGAATCAAATAATCATTAGATTGATGGTGTCCAACGACGCAGAGTAGAATAACATGTTCAAATTAACAACTGTAAACTAAGGTGTATAGCTTGATGTTGTTTAGACATTAATGCATAAAGAGTATTAGCAATATTCTTATATTACATTTAAGAACATGGCAATAGCTACAGAACATGGCAATAGCTACAGAACATGGCAATAGCTACAGTTTCGCGTGTATAGATCGTTCAAGTTTTTGAAACCAACTCGGTATATATTTCTGAAACGTTTTAATCGGACGAATGTCGCTACAATAGTAGTTATATTAAACCGCATTGACATTTTTTGTTTCTTAATGTAGAATACTATGTTGTTATATATGTTAACATATTTTCTGTGCTCCTTGAAGCATAAACGCATTGTTATGTGGAGTTGTTGTATTATTTATGTGATAGATTCCANATACCATTCAACATTTATCTCACATATCACTGTTTCTAATCGCGTAATGAGAAGTCTTCGTAAGTAACATGTTCCACTTTTCCTTTTACATTTCAACTGGCACAAATAAGAACGGCACTAAAGTAAACTTTAATTGGGGAGACAAACTGATTGTTTTGAAAATTGGACAGACTTGGTTTCTTCGCATGAGTTTACCGGTAAGTTAAACATACTACTAGTATAACATGTCGTATTTATGTGTCAGCAAGACATTCATCACTGCACTAAACCATAGGGATGTAGTTTACTTTACATTTAGTTATGAATGCAAATGTCATTTCGATTGGAACAGTGTTAAAACTGCCACTTTGTTTGGATGGTATCGTGTATTTGGTTTGAAATACAAAAATGACATGTTATAATAGGCCATATTACGTAGAACGTTTAACATATGTGTTCAAATTAAAAAAAGGAAGAAGAACCACAACTCCGTAGTCTTTGAATGTGTTAATATCAATGTTGGTAAGATATAATTTAAAAACAATAATGATATTATCTAGGTTATATATGTTTAAAATACCGACTAACAGTTTTAGCACTTTTATAATATATTCATGTCTTTCACAAGTAGGGATGAATCAGGAAGACGTGGTTATAAAAAGAAAACGAGATAATGATTTGTTTTGCAATAAATGAAGAACAACGTTTCGACAACACACTCTCTTGGAATAACAAAACAAAGTTATGTTTTTAGCGCACTTGAGTATGTTTATTTACATGTAAGAAAGCAATGTCATTAAAATTTGAATATATGCGCTGATATCTACTTACGAGTGTATCAAGGACTTTCAGCTGTAACTTGTGCAGGTAGTATGGTATATCTACTCAATGTAAATAAGTATAAAACTGTAATTGTCGTCGCTATATTGATGAGTTAACCACTGGTGTTGTGCAATTGTATCTTTGATTTATAAAAATAAACCTATCAAACGTTTTCCAGCATGATCACAAGAGCTTATGAGAGAAAAATCAATGTTTACTCAAAACAACGAAAACAAAAACATACATATTCGGTATGAAATGGCACACAGACAAATGCGATCTTGAAATAGAGAATCTATCGACAAAATACCATGTTAACTCTGGCGAAACAAATACAAAAACTCGATCAGAATGACATTGAAATATTGCCATTTGATATGATGTGATCGTTAAACAGGGATGTCTTGTTTTGCACGGTGTATGCAAATATAGCGAACATATAAAAGGACACTTTGACAACATAGCTACGCGTAATCAATTGAACAAATATTGCTGGAAACAAACGTTTTAAAGAGAAGAGTTCTCTTAACATGATAACAGAACACATTAACTTCCAACACTAGGCGTACGATTATGCAATTAAATGGTATTAATGATGCTAAACAGAATCATTGTTAGTGTAATTAATCTTCGCACAATTTATAAGAACCCCCGTGGTTTATTTGAACGTATTACTTGACTGCTGGCTAGTTATGTAAGTACATGCACATAGTAATAGAAAACAATATTGTGCACACATGTATAAATGCACATAGGCGGTTATTACATTGTAATTATATATTAAAGGCACTAAAAAGATGAAGGTACAACAATAGCGGTTATTAAATAGTGATCATATGTGTAACTATATACTTTGTTAAACTATATAATAGATGAAATTTAATGCTCGTGTTGTCGTTTCACGTCATCTTTTAATCCGTTCGTTGCAGAAAAAACGTTCACCTATCATAGTCCAATGAGAATTATAACATTTCACTTTCTGTTTTCTGCTTAGAAGTGTGATTGATGTTATATGCATTTATTTTCCGCGTTTTCTTTGTCAGTTCAGAATAAGATGGTATTGATGTCAAAAAAATTCTCGCAAAAGCATTTATTTATTTATTTATTGCGTCCTTGTTTTTAAACAGTTCTCACATTTGTAGAAAGTATAAATGCGTAATCTCGTGTATCCATTAAGTTACGTGCTAATTTTGATGTATGTCTTCGGAAACACGATTAACTTCCTGATTGATTTAAGTTGCATTATCTGCATACATTGAACATCAACAGTAAAGTTAAAAATATTTTGAATTTAATTTCTGTCATATAACCATGGCACAAGATACTTTTTATGTTACTCGTTTTTTATAATATCTGATCATGTACATATAACGCCATATAACGGGAGTATATTGGTGTAAATAGGTCAGTCATGAAATGCTGAAAGAAAGTTGATAAATCTTCTCTCGTTTATCAACCGATACAATTGATTTTTTTTATAATGTCCCCATACATTCTTCATGTGCCAGTAACGTGTTTCGTGCTCACTGATCCACACGTTTATGAGTAATTTTCTCTAAACATTTCGATGGGCGTGGTAACATGTTAAACGATTGTGGATCGAATAACTTCCACATTTCTCAAACAATTAACGTGAGACCTAAATTATGAAAAGATGAAGTACAAGACTCCTTTTTCCTGTCCAATAATCCACACTTTCCTGTTGTATGATCCCTTGGACTTAGCTATATGCATGGTAATACCATAACAATACATGAACATTTCGCAAGCAATTAATTGAAAAATGCAAACAGGTCATCGCCACTAAGTGCATATGTGCCGAACACTTTTGCGATATACAATTATTCACATATTTTATTGAATCATTTGCCCCCAACGAATGTTGCCTTAGTGGTGCAAATTAGACAAATTTGCGACAAAGCTTCGGAACAAAGGTTTTTTGGTAACCTTTAATCAAGCAAATAGAACTATATTAAGTTGTTAATGCGATTAGTGTCTCTTTGAGAAGAGCTGTACAGCTTTTCAACAAATATACTCCTCGTGTTACTTTAAACGGTTCAAAGTAAAATAATGCATGCAGTTGGTTCATTGTCAACGCAACGCAACGCAGTTAAATTCAAGCGTAATTTCATATGCTGTCTGTATTATACGAACGTTGCTCTAACGGCCATTGCCCTTGTCATCAGTTCTGACTGACTAACCACCAATGGCTAGACCTTCTACACTACAATAGGTTATTTGTGACAGTTTAAGAATGCCCCAAGGAAAAAATAATACACATTTTTTCCAAATTAATCACATTTGTTGAAAAATTGGATGAAAATCGGCAAGCTCTTAAATATGTTTAGTGTTTGTTAAATTCAATTTGTTTTGTATGATTACGGGTTTAAGATGCCATATATGTATTTCAGCAAAACATGACAGTAAATATTCTTCTTTTTTTTTCCCCCGAAGAACTGTCTCTGCACACATGTTGTCTATTTCAACGGATTGCATTGCATGACATTACTGCACTGTTTCAGACATTGCGACATGTGTCGTCTTGAAGTCCTTCTAAAGTACAGAATTAAACACACGTTAATAAAGCTTGAACATACATTACACGTATGTGTATTCAACGATAAAAAAAGGTATGCATATGTTTAATATAATTGGAATGCTAAACTTATGTAGACACTATGTTGGTGTTGTGTAATAAAGTGTCATTGCGGGTAATTGATCCGAGGTATATATTTCTCTCTATCAGCACGAACTCAAATTTGGAGAGCTTACAAAATATGTATTGCGGTTTGAAACCACAACGTCTACACCAAATAAAATACCATAGGAATATTGTTTCTTGTGCCACAATATATCAATTGACTGTTAAAGCTAAATTGTTTGATGTCTCAATATAGTCTTCACGTGTATACAATAAAAAAGAACCACCTCATACAACCATGAATGAAATTGAGTCGTTGGTTAAATAATCGGCCTTTGAAGATGATATTTGGTGATTAATTGTCATAACTATTATAAGCTATGGATGATCATAAAGTTAGTTGGAGTGTTGACAAAGGACATTCCGATTGTACTTGCGTATGTTAAGTAAGCAAAATACGTAAAGTAAACAATACAAACCATCAATTTATTTAGTGCGTAATAAATATCTATACATGACTTTAGTAAAATACTTGTTGTAACGCACAATCTGGCAAAATGTGGACTGTCACTATATTGATTCGTTATCCATTTGCAAAGTAGTTTTATATGTTAAGAACGATTCCTATAGGTATATATAAATCACATGCAAATTTAATGTGACATTATCCATTTTAAACCAAAGAATTATTTTTTAATTAATCCAATCATATGCGTAATAAAACTAAACCTAATATTGTTAATAATTTTTTTTTACCGCGTCTTAGGTTTTAAACGATGATATTAAACCTGGTAATCACGCTTCGATATGGTACACGAAAGTTAAGAAATAATATTCCAATCAACGGAAAAAAAACAGACTCTGTTATATTAAAGAAGTGTTTAATGCAGATGATTCAGTCCTCGCATTACATTCAGAGGATGAACGCTTGGCCAGATAGACCATCAGTGAAAGTATAGTACCATCGTTATGACGAAAAAACAACAACACCATTATTTCTGTACAAAGATGCTATATATGGATCATAAATCGGCTTTGTACACATTAAAATATGTATACATGTGTAAGCGCGTCATTCGAACTTACCGCTTTTAGGGTAAGTCGTACACATCTATTGGACACACTTATTTTTAGTAAATTGGAATCATCGCTAACACGCTAAATATATTGGTCTATTTGATGATTTTATTTATTTTAAATCAATCATTTAATAATTTATAAGTGTTATATTGCATCTATGTATTTGTATGTATTGTATAGGCAATGTGTATTTTGTCTAAAATAAAATACTACCAGTTGTTAATAAGAATTTCAATCTAAATACTGTTTCTGGAGTTTCATGAAGTATACATATTAATTAAATCAATTAGTAATGGTATAAATCACGTTATTGTTCAAAGCATATTAAGGATATATTATATAACCGCCATATCTGCTTTGAAATTACGATCGCTCACTGACCTTAATATCGAGATGGAATGAAATGCAATCAAAGAGAAGTCACGTTTGCATTGCTGAAACGACGGTTCATATAACATTCAATACTGTTGACATGTTTAAAGGACAATTGTGATTATGATATATAAGACAATAATAATAACAACGTTTATCAGACTATTCGAACAACAATGCTTGTATGATATTAAAATAAACAAGTGCACAGAATGCAATATTCTAGTTATTTTTAAATATAAGAACAAAGCTGCTTAGTATAAACACGCTGGTTCTGACAATGTACCATTAATAAAGATGCACATACACACTTTTTGTATTTCCATTGTTGAGTGTGAAACAATTGGATCCGTTTTGCCATAATTTGGAGATTTAAAAGTTTCACGCTGAATGAATAGTTTACAGCGTTGCAAAACGCCATGCTGCATTCAGATAATTTTCAAAATTACCCCATGCAAAATTAGAATTCTGTATACGATATGATAACCCGACAGTCCGCTTAGCGCAGTGGTTGGTGAACGTTTCTCACCTAGGCGAACCGGGTTCAATACCAATTCCCGGAAGAATGTGAGTTTTGTGGGTGGTCACCATACCGTTCAGGTGGGGTTTCCTCTGAGTACTCCGTCATCCCACACAACGCAAGACCACGCCAAAATTGAAATTCTGTCAGGAACAACTAAGTAGCTTGAAATTGCAGCATTAATTCACAATTCGTCCGTACTTTCGTGACTCTAGTAAGTTAATGAGATAGGAGTGCTGGGGCACTAATAAGAAGACTCGCTAATTAACTTTCACTCGATAAAGTGCATCAAACAGTTAGGTAGAAGAAACTTTATATACAACATTTTATGATAAATACTATTATATACCGCTAGATAAATAAGTTAAGAAAACATCGTCTACTGAATGTAGTAAGTCATTTAACTGACATTTTTATATATTTTTACTTGTTTCCATTTTTGTGTTTATTAAGGTGACATACATCAACTGTTAAAATATTGGGACAACCTTTTTGTTGAAAATAATGTTTTTACCAAGTTTTCCAAATTAACATGAGCGAACACATGTCATTTCCTGAATGAAAAAAGTTGTGTAACTGACATTTTGTAAAATGTTCAGGAGAAGCAAAAAACTGTTTTATTAAAATAATAAAAAACAATCCGCATTCAAATTTTCCGATTAGTATTATAATAAAATTTGAAAAACAAAACAAAACTCCAAATTCATACGTCTTTTTTAAAACAATAAATAATTAAGAAATGAGCAGTTACCATAATTTCAACACTGAAATATTATGAATGCAAAAAATAACGTACGTGCTCTTACTGTATTTCGGATGTTTTTTTTTTGAAAATATGCATTCCTGAACATTTTACAAAATGTCAGTTACCCTAGTTATTACATTCAGTAGACGACATGTTAACTAAGCATTTTTCGGCCAGTGTTTTGACATATTATGTTTCGGATTCGATTCATATGGGTGTTTTATGTGTTAATTTATGAATGCTATTGTCGTTTTAGATGTAATTTATATGTACTGTTGTATTTGACCAAATATTAAGCATTTCAGATCCAAGATAAGGTTTGCAGTGGAAGCTCGTAGTGTTTTCGGTTGAATGTTATAATCAAAAGATTTGATGTGGTATATAAAGGGAATCAAGGGTTAGAATCTTGGTATGCAATAATTGAGGAATACTGTTTCGACAACATGAACACCACTCGCGCTAGGAGGAATAATACATCATTTAGTTTCGAACGAATTTAAGTGAACAAGGCAATACCAGCTCAGTCCGAGTACTAGGGCTTTAACGTTATTAATTGCTTTTAATTGTATTAACAATAAGCAATGTTTAATGTTTCAGATGGAAATTTAAATAATTGGAATTACACATACACACTTTTACTAAAATTATGATAAAGTGTCATTAACGGATATAGAGAAGCAGAGACATTGATTTATAAAAACGACGCTTTTCACCATCTTGGCTTAAACATCTTCTGCTATTTTGTACTGTCAAAAAACTATCGAATTGAGAAAGGTTCATTTATATGTTACCGACACGATGACAAAGTTATATATATAAATCATCAGGGGAGAAAAAAGAATAGACGAAACGAAATGTTGTCAAATTACAATCAGACGTGATAGAGGGCATTTTCATGGTGAACTTCGACTGGTTTAAGTATATTTTTCTGAAATATATTTGGATGTCACCGTTATACTGTATAATGGTCCACTCTTTGTACGATTTTGTATGACAGTGAATGAACAAGAAATGTCTTTTAGTGTCAGATTGTCAACTGAATTTTCACACAACGTTTTGCTTTCAGCATGCCCGTGCCTGAATAATACTATTTTATTAATCATTAATCTAAAAATAATTAATTCTGTATTTCATAAACTGAAAAAAGTACCCGAAAGCTTAGATGGGCGCTTCTCTTCTTCCACATTTCTATTTTGACGTCACAGAGAAATTTATCACATGAGAGAATATAACGATAGACAGTCATGGCCTAATTTGAATTTTATGGTAACCGCTAACCTAGACACCCATTAAACATGTTTACAACTGCAACGAGTCTGCGACTGTGTTCTACCACTATAATTGACTAAAGAGAAGATAAATAAACTTGCCACGGTGCAAAGTAAACATGATGCATGTGTTTCATAACTGGTGAACGTGTAATCGTGTAAATCTTTGGCTTTATGAATCAGTAGTATTGGAACACTGGGGAGATTTTAATGCATACAAAATGTAGTTGAGTGGTAGAATATGCATGTTTTTCCGCGATATCCGTCCAAATAAAATTAAACAGGTGTTTGTCTCGAAAATTGAATTCATCATTTGAATTTCCTTCTCGCCCTGAATATGTTAAGCTCGCATTTTGGTATTTTATTTCACAGCGTTATAAATTACTTTGTTCCATATAATGTGCGACGGAAAACAATATTTTATGTAGATTTGCTCTTCTTATAACACAGTGTTATGACATATGTTCCCTTTAAACACAATACTAATTTGACAACAAATGTGGCATTTCTTAACGATATTGCGAGTGTCCATTTTGTAAAGCAAACCACATTCGCAGTTTGGCTGCAAAAACTGATTTAACAATACTTTTAGAAAGCATAAATCAACTTAAATAAAAAATGTATAATCAGTTTATCCAGTGTATAAAGTTAAAGTGGTTAAGTTCTTTGATTATTAAATATCCGGTCTGCAAGATGTGCATGTTGTTCTAGCACTGACTGGTCTTGTCCGTAATATAGAAAGACATGTAAAACTGACCATCAACTAGCTTAGTACAGTATTTTGTTGGTTATTTTCTATGAACACATATAGTTATATAATCAAATTTATCTTTATTTGGCTTAAATAAAAGCTGACAAAATATAAAACAATATGCTTACAATGTTTACGTGACCGAATTCTGTTGATTCAAACGTTTATATCGCTGTACTTGACAACTCTTAACAACTGGATCATTTCTATCTTTTTTTACTAATTTTAAAGTTATAACTAGCTGTAATCACGCCAATTAGATCATTGAACACTTTTACACTATAATTGATATTGATTAATTTAAACCAATCAGATCCAATCGTAGAGTTTTTTTTTTTATATAACATATCAAATATAAGACTAAACATTCACTAAACAAATGAGATATCTAAGTATATCAAACGTTGATTGCAATTATCCGTACATGTCACACTCCTAACTTACAAATTACAACATGACTTTGTATAAACAAAGGCTAAATTTCAAATAAGTGTAGAATCTAAATAAAAATATAATGATATCAATGAAACTCCTCTACAATGCATGCGAAAAAAAATAATACGTTAAATATTTTGCCTTAGTCAGATGTATAACTGATTAAAAAACTTTCATAAAACAACTGTTCTTTTATTTGTATTTTACGAATGATGTGTACGATACGTGAACACTTAGTAACGCATTTTTTGTTTACTTTTCGTTTCCATACTGCAAGAAAAATACTCATCCTCACAATTTCTCATTTCCAATCGGAGAAGTTCGCTATAATTTGTATTTATATGATTTGTATAAATATGTTTGAGATTTATTTAATTTATGTAACTTGATGCATATATGCAATACGACAATTGTACCTATTTGATAAACTGACTTAATCAGATATTGTAGAGAAAAAGTGTAAGAGTCGATTTCGCAAACGCCTTCAAAGTTACATTGATAAATCCCAGTAGTATATGATGAGACAAATATAGTGATGTTCTTGTACAGAGACGTTCCCATATTTCAAAACCCTTTCTCAGAAGTCTAGCTGTTTAGACAGAATCGTGATTTACGGAATCTACAGCTCAAAATTATTTCAAAATCAATCTATCCCGTAACCATGACCCGGCTATAAAGTTAATTCAATGAAATGACAGTAAGAATATATTTATTTGTACAACTTGTTATTCTGGATGTATAACAATTCTGCCTAATAATGTTACACGGCATCGACACGTTATGTTTATAACAGTAACGTAATTTTAATTGATGATGTGATATATACATTAACCTATTTACATTTACCAAAGTATGCACATATGGAGCGTGCAAAGTATACGGCAAATATGTGGTCCTGTCAACGCCTTATAACTAGTTCGCACTTACGATTTTGCTATAAAATATTGTTAGAAAATACAAAGTCTATTGAAAAGAACTGCAACAACCTTGAGAGGCTAAACCTAAACGATGTTATTTAATATTAAAAAGTCATGATGTTGTTCCTACAAATGAGTTTCAGGAAGTGCGAATGTTAAAAAATCTCGCATTATGGTCAAATATCTTGTATAAGAATGCGCCATTGAATGTATTATAAGTATTGTTAACTCGCTTTGCATAATATTACAGCATATCGATGTAACAAGTTTGAACGTAGTGGTCTAGCAACGAATTACAATGCAGTCGTGAATAAAGTTCTACAAAGTTTACACGTATATTAAAATGAGCATATACAGAGTTTTTACGCAAAATAAATTCTAAAATATTCAGTAAACATAATACATGTTATGAGTCGTGATTATTCAGTATTTTACATATTTTGACAATAAACATTTATGCCAGATATATTTGTTTCATACATGTACGTGTAAGGAGTCGATATCAACGAATGTTCCGATATTGCAGTTGGGAGTACATTTAAACTTGCGTACTTAAAATAACACTATTTAAAGACTAGACCTGCACGTGTCTGTATCCATAGGTTTTTCGTCAAATCAGTTTATACATATATGTGTCTTGGAATAGATTCGGTTTATCGACGGTTTTTCTGATGCTGCAATTATTAAACTGTTTCCAGTTGCAATGCAAAAACCTCGTGAATAATAACATCGNTTATGAACTGGTTAACATGGTAAATTATGAAGGAATACATAATTGCATCTACTATTGAAACTGCACATCTAATATTTACTAATGTACTCAAAAGACATACGATTACAAGGATTTACAGTAGGGTGAGGAAAATATTGATACCGATTTTTCAGAACGAGATTATTTACATAGAATATTTAAAAGAAATGATTTAAAATAAATTATTTACGTGGAACTTAATTTGATATTGCATTTACAAGTTTGTATTAATTATATAGATAAATATGCGCGACAAAGTTAACTAAAACACATTCCTTACATGCATATGTATCAATGTTACAGTTATAAAACTAAATATATCTAAGTTTTTTCATTACATACATACATGCATGTGATTTTACAGCGTGCATATATACAACTTCATACGAATATTTACAAATAATGGTATTTCAAGTTGAGATTAGTCGACTGATTAACGCATACTATCCTACTTAGAAATTAGTATATGCATACATATTTTTCGGAATAAATAAGGTTTATCGACGGTTTTACTAATACTGCAATTATTAAAGTTTTCCCGGTTGCAATGCAAAAACCTCGTGAACAATAACATCGGTTATACGGTTGTTAGTAAACATTGCTTTTCTTTTGAATTCTGGAAATAAAATCGTATGTATTGGACGTTTTTATTTATTGTTTTATTTTGAATATTCTGATAACATATTAACACCAAATGTATTTATATGTTAAGTGTTTTATGTATATCCCTTTCAGATAACCACGCCGTTTGAAGGCACGTTATATATATTATACTTATTATATATTATAGGATTTATTAAAATAAATTGGAACAAAGTGTTGATTTTTTTTATACACGATTTCATATTTGTGGGAGGTTTCTGCATGTTAATATTCAGTTTGACTGAATAGTTCGCATACTCCGGTATTTTATACACACAGCAGGTACATACTATAAATAGTAAGTGAATTATTTATTGAAAAATAACTTTTAAATGCCAATGCAGTGTTTCATAAACAAAATGAGATCTATTTAAAAAAAATACAGTATACGATCGTCTGAAATGTAATATAATCAAATAAAATTGCGAATAAAATATGAATATAAATAACAGCACGCTATGACGATGGCCAAGAGAAACATAAAGATAATACAACATCAACGCATTAAGAACAAGATAATGAATATCACGCATATGAGTGTATTGATATTAATAAGATAAACTTAACCAGCATCAGGAGATACATTCAGGGATGTTGAAACACGTTTTCAATCAGTTTAGACATTAAATGTTTATGTTTCCGATTCTTTATTGGAAAGCATAGGGCCAATATAAAATGCTCATGTATAAAATTGAATAATTTATCTAACTTGAACTGAAATTGCATTACTGAAGTAAAAGCATACATCGTTGTACAGTCAGTGCGATATTGGAAAAGTGTTAATAAAGTAGATATTGATATGTTTTGATATTATTTCAAGGACAGAATGTCACCCTTTGCAAAAGCGTTGTGTTGACATGGCTTAACAATCCATATTTGTTTTATAAGTCATGCATACGACACATCGTTCAAATAAATCTATATCCTTTTCAACGAATGCATTGATTCATATGATTTAAAGCTCTTATAATTCTTTGTTTTAGAGATAAATATTAAACATTTTAATATTGCAACAGGTATTTCTCGTTATACATTTTTATTAAGTACCTGTGAAAAAACATATATGTTGACATAAATATATATTCAGACTCATCATCATTCACAAATGGTGTTTTCGTGTTTTCTTTTCTGCAGATTAATCGGATAATAAGTAGAGCTACAAACACCATGATGACAAACATCAATCAGAGAAACACATCCTATTAAACAAGGGAGTTGGTTCGTTCCTCTCATGAATAAAATATGAACGAATCGTTGTTAATGGGCAAACTTATTGACTTAAAACCGCGACGATCATACTTAAATGTTTTCTTTTAAAAGATGTTAGGAAATACTCTTTATAAAAATTGTATTTTTGCTTTTAGGAACACCTTATGAATCAGTTCATCACTTTGCCTCTCAACATAAATCTGTTTCAAAGGAGTACGTATCGATTACAGCAAGCGAAAATAGACACAACATATACAATCGACCCATACTACAAGTAAATAGACTGACAATACATGCCCGAGAATATCTTCGTCGGCTTTCATACTTTGTCAGTTTGACAGATGATGTAAAGGTTCCATTTAGCATTGTAAACCTCAATAAATACGCCTATATATTTGTTACTGGTATCAACAAACTGACGGGTTTGCTCTTGCCGTACTGAAAGATGTAATTATATGCAAACTCGTCAATAGGTCAGTTTGGAAACGCATTAAAATTTGACATGTCGACGAAGCTTTGAGGAAAAAATGGATAATTTAGTTCCTGTTGGCAATTTATTCAGTTTCAGTTAATATTAAAAAGGACACATCGAAAGGCACCTGTTCCTACCAGTCTAAAACCCATGAATGCTTCGTTGCTTATATAAGTCCTATTCCGAATGAAACTGCTACACGAGTCATACGGAGCTAATACATCAATAACATTCATAATAACATCTTTGAAGTACGAGTCGAGATCAAGTTCATCGACATGTCAAAGTGGTTCTTAATGACAACTTCATGCTCTAGACCAGCGTGCGCAGTCGTTCAGCTGGTTTCGAACTTTGCTCTCCGCTTTACATTCGCGCAAGGTTTCGTAGTCTCATAAGCTGATGCGCGGCTGGTCTTGGGCTACGTGAACCGCATGTGGCATAAGACCCACGTTATTGTTATGCTATATATTTTCTGATGTGTCCATCATTCATAGCTGTTGTAATGTAGTTGGTAGGTTTTATTTCCGACATGAAGCGGGACACATGATTAAGATTTCCATACAAATTACAGTTCCTGGTTATTATTCAATGTAGATAAAGACTTTGTTTAGGAAAAGATATACGTAACCAGACATTTTCTCGGGTTTGGTTAAGGCACATTTGCACAGACCATCGGTGAGATTTCATTTGTTTTTAAATTTAATTTGTCCTATATTAGCGTCAGACCTAAAATAAGCACATAAAGATAATATTACAAAATTCAACCTCAAGGTACCCCAAATTTAGAAATTCAAGAACATGGGTATCACGGATTTTATAATTAGGCACAGTGGTGCACGGGATGTAGAAATTCAGGCACACTGGCACCCCTGTGCGTTAAGGCTATAGGGGCAAACCTGTTAAGACATGTGATCATGGAATTGAATGCTATTATTTCAGCTTATCTGCTTTGCACCACTATCCGAGCTATTGTGCATCATTGTAATGGTAGTATAATACCTAATAAATCATCTGTTCTGGTGTTTGCTAAGTGCATCCTTAAAATACCGAGGAAATCATTTATTTGTACGCAAATGTCTTTGCCAAATGTCTTGAAACAGTTAGTGTAAATCAGACTGAATTCGTTATATGTCGTGCGTGAGTATTCAGACAGATTTTATATGCAGCTGAACGTGATTTGTGTCTGAGGTATTATGACATATATAGTTCTAGAGTATAATACAAAAGTAGAATCTCTACAGAATACTCGGGTCTGATACGTCCATGTGTGTTTGATATTATAATTATTATTGAGTACCTTATGTTCAAATGGGTATGGTAGATTCACAGTTAAAGGCAAAGGTAAGGTTCTATCTCACTTCATCAAACGGTGACATTTTTTCCAATTAATTTTCCATTTGTTTTGATTTATTTGTACGTTCAATGTTAACATAATACTGCTATATGTTGTATGTTCTAATTGCCAACAAATTAGCGCATTTCCTCATTACAATTCGCAATTTCGTTTTGGATGATGCCAAATGACATTTTCCAGCTATCAATTAAGTTCGCAAATGGAGTTCAAAGTGATATGAGACGCATCAAACAGTATATAGGTGTCTATCGCAACCGTTGTTTATTTTTGGTGTTTTACTTCATATACACTTACATGTGTTAATGTAGCATCAACCTACTAAAACAATATCCCGGAAAGAGAAAAATAATGCATTTGAATATCAACCGTACTTTCGTATTGGCGTAAATTTGGTAAGTTTAAAATCTGGGACTCACTGCATTCAATGTTAATAAGTAAAGATATGGAAATATAAGTATTGAATACACAGTTTTTGGATACATCACAAAAAAAATGTTAGGCAATGTGTGTTTGTATTCATCAGATGATTTCTCCATTTGTCTTTATTGATATCAATATAATGACGCCGACTCTAGATTGTATCTTTAAATGAGGTCAACTGTTTATTAATGTATAGCGATGGTGTAAATGTTACGATTATATGCATATTTCATTCGGAGTTGTCAGTGCACTTCGGGAATTTTGATATCGTATAAATTCACTCAAATACGTATACTTTATCTTGGTATTGAACTCCTCTTGTTTATACCTCATCGATCAAAACAAAAGTCTTCATTAAAACGAATACATTTCTTACTGGAGTAAACATGAAATGCATACATAAGGACGCTGCGAAATTGAAGAGGTGCTTTGCGTATAGTTGATGTTTTGTTGTTAAAGTAGTGGATAAGAATAACGAATTTCTTTCTTGATTCTGGAGTTGTATCCTGTGCTTTATTGCTATTTCAGAGTTTAAACATTACCAGACATAAACACAACCTGGTAGTTTGGCTGGTGGTTTATTTTTGTGAAAGTACAAACGATGACTGTGTTCAGTTTGAAAAAAAAGAATTTGATGCATTTTCAGGTGGTAAATCTGCTTATGTTGTTGATTCGAAAGTAAGTTCATGTGGGCTAAATTAAGTTGTTGCTGGTCACATGAACACGTTGAAAAGAGTAAATGAAAGTTATCTACTAGTTTGCGTTTTATTTATATAATACATATTATTTCGAAATAACGCTATGGCCAGAATTGAAACAAAAACATGGTATCTATTTTATTGATGTACTGATAATGAGTCGGGCTACGGACAAAGTTGAAACAATTACGTTTTACGGTTTTTTTATTTTTCAAAGATTTCCATCTAATATACTGATTAAAATCATTAAATGTGTTGCATGCGTGTATTGTGCGTTATAATAACTATTTTTAATACTCAATATTTGATATATATTTAACTTAATCCGCTATGTTATTTTTACTCGCGTATTACATAGTCTCGAATTGAAGATTGATCTGGAGATGTCATCGAGGTTCCTCACATTTCATAGACGAATTGTGTTTCTTTTATTTATTTGTTTGCATTTATACAGAAAATACCGTTTGAATGCTAGTACGGTATACTTACCATTTGTATTTTGTTTTAAGATCTAGCGCTTTACAATGAATTATGTTGTGCATAGTCTATCATGGTGTAAGTAAAAACAAACGCAGACGATTATTCCTATACTTGAACGATATTCAGAGCATAGTGTATTCTATGTAAAATGTCACAACACAATCAGTTATTTGTTCGTCTGACCCAGCATTGTAAGTGTGCGAGGTAGAAAAATTGGAATGTGAATATTACTTGTTATACCAAGTTTTCTGTAATTGAACGGCTAAAGAAGTCATAACTGCCGTACACATAAATTGATCTGCCAATCAATGGTTTCTATCTGAATGAAATCGTCACGACAAGAAACTCGTTAAGGACATTAAGGATGAACAAAGGTACATATCTCCTTCTGTAAATCGAATGGCATTCCAAGAAAATGTGATTGGTTAAATGTAACAGCAAGTTTATCAATGCGCAATTTCTTTTTTTACCTATATGCAAAAACCAATATATCTTAAAATTGCAATCAAATACCATCCTTTTAAGAATTTACTATTTTACAATTTTTTAATTTGGTTTGATCCATATGAACTTAAGATATAACGGGTATTTGTGCTAGGTTCCATGTTTGCAAACTAAATAAGAAGTATTATTTAATGCCATGTGATGAAAAAGTGGACTAGACATAATTGGAGAAATAATTATTTTTTCCTCAAAAGTCCGACATACGTCTTCTGGCTTTATTTTACATGTTATTTCAATTTGATTTAAGGGGAAGTTAAATTCTAGATTATTTTATGATTAATAATAGTAAATCATAAAAAAGAGACGACTTTAACCGTATATTTTACAAGAACAGTTATAATTCACAAACTTTGACTTTTTTGTTACCTTTTTCAAAAAAATATTTCAGTCATGTAAACGCGATAGGTTAACCAACTCACACTTTTCCTGCGTTAACCGGTTTATCAGTACTAACTGCACCATGCCAGTCGTTATACCGTCTAGCAGCAGCATGAACAAATTACATTTTGAATTCACGACTAATATTCATTTAGATTCAAAATGGCGCTGGCATGTTGATTGCTTACCCAATAACTGTTTTGTGTTTGCTTTCGGATAATTCCGTGCAATGTTTTCTCATTATAATGAATGCTTTTACACCTTTTTTATAGCGCATGCGCTCGTGAAAATAGTTTTTTTTGTCATTTGACTGAGAAAATATTTTCCGATATTTCCCCGAAAGCAAACAAATGATCACTATACGTGTCTGCGGAAAATAATTATTTATATGCTTGATTATATTTCTACTACAAACATAAGAATGCATTCCAAATAATTGATCTGTATTCAATAGACGTTTTGCCTAAGGAAACATAACATCGTCATGAATCTCTCTGTTGTTGCCAACTACAATTATGTAATTGCTATTATATAGAAGTTATACTTGATTGAACGGGCACAATTCAAACAACGAATCGTTATAGTCTCAGCCCTTTTGGCAGATTGGATTTACTTTATCAATATATTTGTATCATGTTCGTTATTGTATACGCACTGTATGAATCCGGCTTCATTTCGAATGTTTAACAATCCGAATAATGTTATAACAACTCCTTTTACTAAACTGCATGCGTTAAACATGAAAATATATGGTTAATGAATTTGTAAAAAAAATGCCACTGACTTAGTTTGTATTTGTTAGATCAATTGTATTTCCAACCAATCATGACCATATGGTTTTTGTTTTTGCCATTTATTAATAGAGTGGGCTCTTTTAACAACGGGCAATGATAACCCACATTTAAATGTGTATCGTATTTTAAATTAAGCACACAGATATTGCATTTATAAAATTGTTCGTATGGATGTACGATGATGTACAACAAAATCAGGCAAATAAATCATACTATGTTGTTCCTCGACATTGCCACGTGAAAAATGCACCTATATTATTAATACAACAAACATAAGACATGTCAAAGAACAACTAATTTATTTACAAGAAATTCAATATTCATGTTTTGTAATATACTTTTTAGTTAATGTGTGCATTTACATGTATATGAGATTGAGAATGTATATGGATGTATATATATATGTATGTGTGTTTTTTATATTAATTGTATGCAACAATATTCACATCCGCCCTCTAATCCGACTACCTTACTACAATAATAATGATCCTGGTAACAGTGCTTCGATGGAAAATAAGTCGGACTTGACATAACATTTATGTACCCGATATATCCACATCGGTTTAATATTTGTATAGATATTGAATAGATAAAACGAATATTAAGTTCTAGTTTTACCTAACTATTACTTTGCATTGTTAACTTATTAGCTATTTTGTTGAAATATTGTATATCTATGTGTTACAATATTTTAGATTCATCAAAGGTTTTCTTTATAGTGCAATTTTCAAACTGTTGCCCACTGTAATGCAAAATGCGAAATATCTTGAACTTGCTTCTTTTTATCTGAATATATAAAAAAGGCGAAGTTTTATTGTTTACAGTTTTTAATGAACATGACCTGTATAATTGGGTTCGAACAGTTTTAAGAATATATCTAGACCAAATGTTGATACCGAACGTAAGTTGATGTGTGTTGAGATAACCATGGCGTTCGAGAGTGCGTTATATACTTAATACGTTTTAAAATAATTACCACCGGGTTAAGAAATATTTTCACTTCATTTTCAATAAGCATGGCGAACACAAGAATGTCTTGTTTGAATTATTTAAAAGTTGTTCTGCATTATGTAGTGAAAAATAACATTTTTTTGTATTTTCAACTTTTCGGTAATAGAAATGAAATTTGACATTAACACAATGAGTTCCATTACCAGTTAAGACATGCACACTGTTTAAATCTGATATAATAGATAACCAACTGAAACGCAACTCCGAATAAAATATGAAGATAATATAGACACTCTATGCCAATTGCCAAGGGAAGTGTTAAACTACGACATCATCACAACATCCATAACGAGCAAATGGATATCACGCGCGTTATTCAACTAATGAAAATACAGAACAATCGGGGCCATCAGAAATAATATACCTAGATTATCACATACATGTTTCATTCAATTTAGACACAGTTCATTATCGCTATATAGATATGTTTGTTTATTGATCCGGACACTTTGTAGAATGGCCTTTTATAAAACAGCATTTGTAGAATATATGTCAGTATTGAATTACTAAAATCAAAACGTACACCTGTATACAGTAAATGCAATAATCCAAATGTTTTCACCATGCCTTCTGACATAAAACTGAAAAACACGTTTTAACTGAGGTTACATCAACTTATCTATTATTATGGAAAACAATAATTTTGCCTGCAAAAGGTTGCGCGGTATATGAACGTTATAACCCATTACTGGTTGAACAGTTTATTTCTGGAAGCACCAGTATGCACGGATAATACGTATCCATCAAAATAATTATGTTTTAACAACACAATCGTAAGACTACATTTATATGGATATTGTCATGTTAAGGGTAGAATTTCAATAGTATTGACACTATTATTCGTGGCTTTAAAATTATGAGTTAAGGAACATCGCCTTTTTCTTATACATAGTAATATTGTTTATTCGATAAAAGTCTATATTTGCGGAATTTGCACATGACTGATGTCCATGGAAAACTTATTGTATGATAAATTTAATATTTCATTCCAAACATGTTATACGCACAGAATATTTACATTAAACTGATATCATTTAACGGAACGGTCAATGCAAACTATTAGGGAGATCAAACCACGTTTAGGGCTATCCGAAAGTCACACTTACCCCATAAGTAATCACAAACAACAAAATGCGCGTCTTAACCGATGTTTATCAAATGTAACTATGCCGATGGAAAAATGAAATCATTTAATTGCCAAAACGCGACGGATGAATTGAATACTACACACATATTTTGAGTGTACACGTGTCGTAATTCCGGAATTATATACACACGATAATTCATATTGTCTTACTGACACATAATTATTATTATTATTAAAAATGTGTTATTATGTGCATACATATTCGTTTGTTATTTGATTGTCATTGTTGATCTATGAATCAGCAATCGAGGATTGTAACAGAAATAAATTAAGTTGATTGTAAACGAACTTATAATATGTTACAACAAGTTGTAAACTGTATGTTTTAAAGTGCAAAAATATTTTGTCCTGGCAATAGCAAGAACACAATGTTTGATATAGAAATAAAGCAATTGGGAAAATCGATTTTTGGTACACATTGTACATATTTGCAAACAAAAAGCATCGATTTCCATAAACTTACCAGTGTAAAAATAAAAAACAATTCATAATTCTCTGTTTTGCATACCATTTATGACGATTTCCATAATATGTGATCTATATTCAAATGAACAGTTTCTGAATATAGGAGTGTAACATCGTTTTGGGAACTACAAAATGTTGCTGAATTTAATCATTATTAGGCGATAAAGCAACTAAAATAATACTATACAATCGAAATGAAAGTTTCATTTATCAATAAATGCACACTTCCTAATGTTCGTTTACGTCTTTAAAGATTGGCTAGCTTTATTTAATTATTTAGGCTAATTTAAAAAAAAAATGTTTTTAATCTAGCGCAAAATATATTAGTATTTGCTTCCAACTAGTATTGAGGGTTTTGTCCTACCCAAGCACACAGTCATGTGAATCACATTGCTTCAAATGAGAACTAATTGAGTGCAGTAAGCAAATATAGCGAAAGAATATTTAATCGATCAAAGCTACAAATACATATTATGACATATACATACATCGACATGATAAGGCAGCAGCGGTATTCATACTTTGTCAGCTCGACAGTCGATGTACACATTCTTTTTATCTTCAATAAGCTCTCCTATTTGCTAGCTAATTGTGTCAACAATATTCGCGTTTGCTCTCTGGTAATACAGTCTTTCTGAATGATGTCTACAGCAAAACATTGCGTGACTATGTGCGTTCAAACAGTGCCTAGAACGAATTCATTTGAGGTTCACATACTGGTAAATGCATGGAATAATTGAGACAGGTACTGACCGCGAAAGTGATATCCAATACGCTGACAAAATCCACTGTACTTATTCGACGTGCTAGACATTTGGTTTTAATATATTAAGAAAACAACTTTTACATTACTGAACCTAAAATTGATGTATAGACGATATTCTCCAAAATGCTACTTTATTCATTATACTATCCTTAAGTGGAAAAGACTCTCGCATGAAACTGAAATTAAGTCTATCGATATTGTCATTAAATATGCCATTCTTAGTTTAAATACGAATTATGTTGTTTTATGAAAGCCGCGTTGTTCGATATTAATTGCAATAAAACAACAGGAAGGAGTTCATTGTCCCAAATTTTCTTGATTTGAACGTCGATGTATGAGCAGATTTTATTGTTTTCGTGGTCATAAATTTTACTGTTATTTGATTTTTGAACGATTTTACGATTCCAAAAGGACATTAGAAACAGTATTTTGCCTTTCGCAAGACACCTATTGGGATTTAGTATTTAATATATATTCCCCTACAAACATGGAAACATGTTATCAATATTTGATCTCTAGCTAGAATAAAAAGATCAAGTTAGATATCGAATTTGCTTTCCCAAATACCATTATATGCTTCACAGAAAAAAAACATAATTATACTCAAAATATAGACCTGACTGCTTTTGAGTCTCACACAAATACACTTGTTACTGTTATTGTCGACAAGCTGCGAGCGTGTTACAAACATCTTCGTTAATCTTCGAATCAGACATACATCCCATTGAAAAGGGTCCGGGATTTGCGAAGGTACTAGAATAAGACAATTACGTACTGCTCAGCTAGGTCGGACGTCTAAAATCGGCCCACTGGCGATATAACGACCCTATTTTGTTTGTCATGGCAGTTACTTCTCTTGACAAGTGTTCAATTCTGACGTGTTTTCCATTATTTAACAGTAAAATATAAGATTTTTTTTTAAATAACCATCGAACGAATCCAAAATATATTCCTGTTTTTGTGTGTGCCATTTATAATTGGAAACTTCAATAGGAATAAAAAATACTCGCTCTGGCCAGTCAATTGGTTTCGTAAATCGTGTTTTGTTTTTGGTCAGAATGGTTAGCATTCGATTTAAACGTTAAAGGTAGTTTTATTTAAATTGAATTAATAATAATTTATGGAAAAACAGAAAACGGATGTCTATTTCGTTATATTCTTTAGTATTTATAAGCAGTGTATTAAAGTTGTCATTGAGGTAAGCGCCTGGTTTATTAAATTTTGTTTGACTCCTTTCAATAATCAACTAGTGTCATCGATCCAATTTGCAGTTTCAGTTATGTTATCGATTTGTTTTTCATTTTTGAAATTGCGTGCTGCGCTGAAATAAATATTATGATAATATAGAAAATCGGAATTACGCAATGTGTTATTGTACTCGTGTTTTATTAAGGGATTCTTTGCATGCAGTATAAATCATTTATATATACGCCAACTTTATTACCGAATGCAAACAGCTTGTGTAAATCAGACGGAACTCCTTATATTTCAAGCGTGGAGGGAAATATATTTGATTTACAGCATTGCTGTAAACTGTTCAGAAATGACTTTCCTAAACCTACTTGTCTACAAGTTCCATAAAACATTTATGAATTGAAGAAAATGTGTCGAACAAGTGTGTACAAATATTAATGTGTTTACAAAGCGATCTTGAAAAGCAAATATTTTGAAACAAACATATACAATGTATTGCTAATGTATATACACACCAAGTCAGCAAACGTATATATTAATGGAGGTCACACTAAAAGCATACTATTGAAATAAGAACATTAAAAGGAAGGTAAGCAATGAAAATGTGTGTAATTTATCATGAAAATCGTGCCTTAGGTGATTATTTGACAATATTTGTTACGCCTGCTACAACCATTTCAAGTTAACTTAGAGTATTAAGACAGGGGAAGTAAAAAAGTGGCCTGTATAAATATTAAATTCTCATTGGAATTGTAGTCCTTATTGGGTTATTTGAGTTTTGTTAATGTAAAATGTGTTTGATGGAGTATAGACGGACATTTAAAAATGTGTAAAAATCTAACTGAGGTAACCATATGTTATATTCCTGTCTTTAAGATACTATTATCTTAGGCATTCATTTACTATTAAGTATGTTCATAACTTCATATCCTTTTATTAAAGATAGTTCAATGGAAAGAGTACAGTAAAGTCAAACTGCTGAGACTGCTTATTGTTAGAATTATGCATGCATCTCGAACAGATTGTTTATGAATAAATGGAAAGTAACTAAGTTATACCCATATCGGTATACACTTATGAACATTTCGTATAATAAATTTTAATTGCATTTCAAAAAGTGTTTTTTTTTGTCCTACACAAATAGTATCAGGGATAAGTATATGTATTGAACTAAATAATGATAAACCATAAGAACAGAGGTATGAAGCATTAAAATTAATTTGTTTCGATGTTTGTTTCAGAAATATGTCAATAAAATTTGATTGCATGCATATGGAAGAAGACATATTGTTTTTAGATAGCCTATTAGACTATTTAATTTCATAATGAATTTATGAAACTATTGAATGTATGTTTACGCAAAGACCTTACTGCAATTGTGTTATATTATTCAAATATTTACATTGAATAAGTGCAATAAGTAATACAAACATCTCATTAACAATAACTCTGTCTGGAGATTTTTTGCGTACGTAACGTTTCAACTGAGACTTTATGTGTCTAGCAGAAATTTTTGCGGTGGTGGAAAACGCATTTAGTTGTAACATTTTTCCAACAGACGTGATGTGACTTGCATATGTACACAGTATAAATAAATTGAAGACGATCTGAACTTCTAAAAACCATTCGATGGTTTGCTTTAATATACCCGTGTCTTGCAATAGAAATAGATACATACATTTTTCAACCACCGTTCCAACTAACCATTAGTTAAAATTTTCTTTTGTATTCATAATAGCATAACACAGTGACTTATTGATCTTTTGTACAAGTATTAATATACACACAGGTTTTGCTAATCAACAGAAATATAAGGCACACCGATATCCAGGTCTGCATTGATAAATCCACCTCATTTCGTAATACCATCTTGTGATATGAACAGTTTCATATACACAGGCAGAATATTGCCAGAAGACCATGAATAAGCCCAAATCAGTAGTCCTAACACTATTGCTGTAACCGAAATAGCGAAATTGCTTGAAGAGCAATTGGATTGGCTACGCGCACGGGAATAAGTTTGATCTGTGTCCACTCCTGAAAAATATTCAAATTGAAACATGTCGATGATAACTCGTACAGTTATTATACAGCGTAAGGTTGTATTTACAATATTTACTATTAGGTTTACGACATTTTGTTTTAGAAATTAAGACAATCGGTTTTGGTTCTTATGTTCTAGTGCTGAGTATGTTAAAAACCTTATTATGGCATATTTATAGGTTTCTTTTCTTTTTTCTCTTGATAATAATTTCAAAAAATTTGACTGAATCGGTCTTTTTTTTGAAGCATTTTTAATATATAACATACAAAAGCTAACGTACCTCTTCGATTAACATTCGTCTTGCCTGCTGAAATAAAAACAAATAATTAACTACACTCGTGTAACATTTGATTTCGTGTATTCTTTGATTGCCTTTTTATTTGAATGGCAATGCTTTGAGGCTCATGCTTATTTACATCTGTGTGGTTTGTTATAAAGTCTGGGTGTGAGATATGGCGCAACTTTCCTCCAGTTCAAAACATCAATGTTTGCATATTCCAAAGTAGAATTCCAGCTTAAATCATTCTTTTATCTTTAATGTTGTATTGTATGTAATGTATTTTAAGACCATTGGTCATTTGCCTAAAAAAAGGACTTTCAAAACAGAAATTTGTCTCATGGTAATTTTTATAGAGGTTGACGACTGTTGACGTATTAGAGTCATTGAGTATCGGAGATATCTTTAAGTGTACATCGATAACAATACCCTATATAATGAATTATTGAATGTATACATTTATAAAATAATGCATCCCGTTTCATTTTGGAAACAGTAGAACATATCTCGTTCAAAGAGTTACTACATTAATAAATCGCTGACAAAAAAAAATTGATTTCCATCGAATTCAAAAAGTCATTGAAGAAAACAAATACTCACGCCATTTCTCGTTTAAGCAGATGCAAAATTTAAGTATTAGTAAACTAAATATAATTTGTGTCGTCCGCTACGTTTCATTGATCACACACAGAGATTAAAAACCGTCATGCGGATAAATTTAATTAAATTTAAGTTTAAGGACACAAAACCGAGCCTCACATAGTGCGACATACACAAACAATAAATCTTATAATTCTTCATAGTATATAGAACATATTGATAAGTCTATGATACACACAAAACTGAGGGTCATCTTCACGACACAACATGAACAATAATGTAGGAATCCAGAATATTGTGACATACACACACATAACGTATTGAACTTCTACATAAAATACACATCATATCAAAAAAGTTTAATTTTCATATGCAGACACTAAGAGACGCGTTGGCGACACAAACTTCACATGTACAATGATGTTAGTATCAAATATTTGCCTTGGTTTAATGGAACACAGCTGTGAAAACAATATCGCAACATACAATAACATAACGTCTTCCACGTATAGAAATTATAAACAACATAAAATTGCATGCGCAGAAACTGGGAAACGTGTTTGATACACACAGTTCAAATGCATAATTATGTAAAATATTCCGAAAATCAAGGCCACATACCATGCAATACAGCTGCATTCACGAAAATAACAAGTTTATATTTCTACATAGGACAAAAAACACATGTATACAGTTTAATTATGATACGCATACAACTGAGTGACTAGTTCACGACATCACGTACAACTGACAAAAATGTCCTTAGGTTGAGGGAACACAACTTTATTCGCGGCACAAAGAACACATTGCAGAGTAATAAAACCACAAATCGACCAACATGGTAATTACAGTACTAGGGTGCAGGATCACGTTACTTTGTGGGGTTTAAAATTAAACGTTATGGGATGTAAACACACAAGAGGGGCTTTTTTTTCAAATAACTTTTTAAAACAATTGTTCTTAAGAATTTCAACAAGTGCATAAAAGACATTTTTTTATGATGCTTGTGGCAATGTGAAATACATCAGAATTACATAATTTAATAAGCCGGTGTTTTTTGTTGAAACATTCGATGTGTACAGCATTCGTTTACACTTTTATGCTGCACACAACGTGACATTTGGCAGCGATTTAAGACGTAGTCAAGGATTTATTCTTAAGTTTTAAGATATCGGCAAAAACTGCAAGACAAACTGTCTTTTATGCACTAACGTTTTTTTTTTGCAAATGTATATCAATAACTTGAGATATTTGCAAAAATAAAGTGTTAACATCCTGTCAAATGCTTGCTTAAAGCCCATGTGAACCGCGTTGATCCTGCACCCTGGTACACCTCACAAACTTCGTTTTCGATGGTATAAAAACAGCATACACCGAACTTTATGCTCAGCGGACATCAATTTTGGTTTGGCTTATCTTTAGATTGGGTCCATAGCACATATCCATGTCTTGTAATGAACTTTTCTCAATGATCAACTCGCTTACGTATGCAAACCATTCAATGTGCTTTTAGATGTTTGTCCTGTCCCTTCAATGTGAAGCCATTGTTTCTAAAGGCTCAACTTTAAAAAACCAGTCTACTCCAACAAGCATATTGGTTACATCGGTAACGTTGCACATTAAACGAATGGCTTCCTTTTGGTTTAAGTACTTGGCGCGTGTCGATGTTATATCTTAAATATTAAAAACCAACATAAAAGTAACCTAACATTTATCTTTACGATGCAACAATTTAAAACACTGTAGTGCAAAACTAACTAATTTATGACAATCGGCATTTAATGTCGATGCAAATTTAGTTGATTAGATTGTTGGGAGAACTTTCCACCGTTTAATGTCGCTGGATTATCTGCAACAAGAAATAACAGTTATTTTGTACTTGGTACGAAATAAACATGATGTTAAATTTGCAAAAATATAATTAATTTCGAATTGTAAATTCCATAATAGATTGTTTATTCTATGATAACAGAACTAAGACTGGCTGTTTTGTAAACACCGGCTGTTGGTGTAATACGGAAAAGGAAAACGCAGTTGCACGTGTTTGCCGTATGTAAGAGTTGATTGAATTGTCTAGTGGAGCCATAACAAATAAGTATAATTATGTGATTACCAAGGGAACCAATAATTCCCCCCCCCACTCGCCCCCAAAAAAAGGCTAGGNTCCCGTTTAATTTTGGAAACAGTAGAACATATTCTATTCAAAGAGTTACTACATTAATAAATCGCTGACAAAAAAAAACTTGATTTCCATCAAATTCAAAAAGTCATTGAAGAAAACAAATACTCACGCCAATTCTCGTTTAAGCAGATGCAAAATTTAAGTATTAGTAAACTAAATATAATTTGTGTCGTCCGCTACGTTTCATTGATCACACACAGAGATTAAAAACCGTCTTTGGATTAATTTAATTAATTTAAGTTTAAGCACACAAAACCGAGCCTCACATAGTGCGACATACACACACAACAAATATTCAATTCTTCATAGTATATAGAACATATTGATAAGTCTATGATACACAGAACACTGAAGGTCATCTTCACGACACAACATGAACAATAATGTAGGAATCCAGAAAATTGCGACATACACACACATAACGTATTGAATTTCTACATAAAATACACATCCTATCAATAAAGTTTAATTTTCATTTGCAGACACTAAGAGACGCGTTGGCGACACAAACTTCACATGTACAATGATGTTAGTATCAAATATTTGCCTTGGTCCAATGGAACACAACTGTGAAAACAATATCGTATCAATAACAACAACATCCAATAACATAACGTCTTCCACTTATAGAAATTATAAACAACATAAAATTTTATGCGCAGAAACTGGGAAACGTGTTTGATACACACAGTTCAAATGCATAATTATGTAAAATATTCCGAAAATCAAGGCCACATACATGTACCATGCAATACAGCTGCATTCACGACAAGTTTATATTTCTACATAGGACAAAAAACATATGTAAACAGTTTAATTATGATACGCATACAACTGAGTGACTAGTTCACGACATCACGTACAACTGACAAAAAAAAGGCTAGGATAATACAGACAGTCTCTATAAGGCAATGGTCAATGGCATTATAGTGCAATGGAGATCAATACATAAAGAACGGGCCTCATGTATACCATGTCCGTTATTATATGGATATCAATACAAACAAATCCAAACAATTATTATGTCATATTTTTTATTAAGTACAAATAGCTTGTACAAGGCAGCCATGCATTTACGACATTGATCGATGGATGTAATAACATCCATTTAATGGTGTATACACCTTCTTGTGTATTTTAAGCCTTTGATATAATTTATATTTACAAACAATACAGTCGATCATACTTATGCGTATTTTGTTCTGTGTTGACAATTAGAATGCCCAACAACATTATTGTTTCAACGTAATAACATTATTTACGTTACGTACCGACACACACCATACACAATAGTTGACAATACCAGTTTGAAAATTGTAATTATTAATACAATTATTACTTGAAATAATTGCCGACGTTGACGATGAAATGTGCACAGACATTGTTACTCGAAATGTTCTTACCATGTTGTATGACATAAAAAGGAAACCAACAGCATCTGGCTAACTTTTTATAAGTTCGCTTTGTAGTCCCGTCATTTTGACATTGAGTGGTTGCGTGGTACTTAATTACTTAATACTCGTTGGACTGGTGAATTCAATGTTAATATCTATGGTCAGGTAAGCAATTAAATGCCGGAATGCGTTACAAAAGTGTGCGTATGGTACAGCTATAATTCGTGTCGCAAACTTGCAGTTCCAGGCTTTAAGACGACAGTAATCTATACTAGTTCAAGTTTTGCGTTGCTGCAAACAACACTTAAACCCTAATACTGGATTAATATGCACTTAAATTGAACAACAATGTTCACGGGATTTGTGATTTGTATGAGAAGCTTTTCTCTTCCAAACCTCGCCTTTTCCGCAGAAAACACCTGTGTCATCATATCATATGACAATGAAAGGTGTGAGTAATTTCATGTTGAATAACGATCTTTCCGAGCCGCGGGAACGTGCTCAGGCATTATTAAATATCCATAATTTTACAAATACTAATTGGAATAAATAAAATTTCTGAACATTAAATTAAATGAATGTTACACCTATCTCATTGGGCTCACCTTGTACGTATAAATTGTTCCATTTGATCAATATAAAGAAGTTGCGATTAACCCGAACGTTGATCACCATCATTTATATACACACTATCAGTGCATTTTGTATTTTACTTTTTGTATACAAATATTCATTTACACACTTTTTGACGATGATGACACTAAGATATGTGATTGAACACAGGGAAATACTATTAAAGGCGCTGACGACAATCGTTGCATTAATCAGAGTAGCACACCCATTTACATAGGGCGTTCGTGCTTCGCTTTCGGTTGATGCGATTCATGAATTAAAAAGTGACAATATCTTTTCATCAGCAAGAGTCAATATATCTGTTTATAATAGAAAAAAGAAGTGTTAGTTGTAAAGGAAACAGAGTAATCGATGTTGTCGATTGTATTTACTATAATACCAGTGTAATTTATTATTAAAACGGCATTACCGTTAAAACCACTATGTACAAGTTCACTTCCTTATGACCTTAGTGCCAGACTGTTTATAGACTCGATTGTTATTAGGAAATTTCATTTTCTGGTATGTGTTACTCAACGATTTTTTAAAGCCAATTATTTGCGTTTACTGTTGTTGTTAACTATTGTGCAACATTTTATATTCATCGATTTGCACGACAATAATTTTTATCGGACATTGATAATTAACCGTTCATTTTTGTCAATATGAATAAGTGTATTAATCGAGTATATACTGCAATGAACATATTTATGATAATGTATGCGAATGTGAACATACCAAATATTCATTTCTCTAAATATTACAATGTCAGAAAACAATAAATACTTATATACGTTTAAACTGTTCTGCAGACAAAATGATTGTGTTTTGCATAAAGAATGGTTGTATTCAAATGAAATACGCATACGGAATTTTATACTCGTCTTAGGAAATATCTGGTATTACCGATTTCAGACATACATTGGGGATAAATGAAACAAAGAAATACTATTCAATATAAAAAAAATCATCGATAATTTAAAGATGGATTTTTTTTACTGATTTCTTCTTTCTAATCTCAGCTAACATTTCTGGGGGAACGGCTTAACTAATATATACATATAATACAGCGCTCTCATTATTATACAAATGCATTCACATATTTTGTTTGAAATCTTGTTATTAAAAATATCGTTCATGATCATATTATGTAACGTACGCTCACAAGCAATTGTGTAAAAAAGTGTACTATACGAGACTGTAGAATAGATTTCTTCAAGCAATAAAGTATATGACATTGATTTGATTTTAGCAAAGTGCTTATAAATAATACTCTGCAATCTAGCATTTCCTATTTGATATGCTTATTGCACGAACTAAAGATTTAATAGCAGGAACAGGTGGGTACTTGACAATCCAACTACCCAATAATAGTGACTGTACATCAATAATGGAACGTATAAAACTTAAATGAGATAAACGGCTTTAATTGTGGTAAGAATTATTGCTTTTAGCGCTTTGAATCAGGTCATAATAAAAACAAAATACATTCATGAATATCGTAAATTGGCAGCGTGTTAATGTACTGTAGGGAGTTAAAATTCCGTTTGAGTTGACATGTAAATGTAATATATTATTTAAAAAACTGTTCAACGACAAGCATGTTTGTTTGATCTTCCCATTTTATACGTTTGATGTCTCGTGTTATGTAGACCGTATCATTTCTCGTTCCATCGTAGCGCACACTATTACTTTTGATTTCTCAGCACCGACATTAGTCAATACATTATGTTTTAATAACATTTATGTCACACATGGTTTAATATTCATTTATATTTCATATCCTTCGACTGACATTGATTTAACAAATTCACAATTCATTAAAAATTGATTCAAAGTAATTGAAGGTAAATGTTCTTTGATCGACAAACATTAACGACACTATTTGCCTTAGATTATAAAATAAAGGACACTTTGCACTGGAAAACGAAGTGTAACTAAGAAAATAAAAGACATACTGAAAAAAAAACGTTTTTGTTTAAGAGTGATCATAATTTGTAATTTATATAATTGTAAAGCTTAACACATGTGGAAGAACTGAATAATATGAAGTGTGTATGATGATTTTTTTGATGTTTTATGTCAACACGTGGATCGCTTTTACAACGTCTAAAATTCATAGAACAATAAAGCAGTCTGTATGAATCAGATGTTAAGGCGCGGAGCAGTTAACTCGGTTTTGAGACCCGGTCATGAAAAACGTTGTTAATTGTTTTGTTTCGTTTTTGTCTTTCTTGTTTGTTAATATTATTATGCTTCAGCTAGTTATTCACTATGTTTCAATATATCAAGCATAAACAAAATCGGAACAAGTCCCTTTACTGATCTGAAAATTCACCAGCGTTAGAAGACCTTCTCTAAACCGTGCAATCCTCTGTCTTCTTTGGACAAACCAGTGACACAAAGAAGGCAATTCTAACAGGCTAAAAAATGTAACTGTCATTGCAAACTACGATCTAGTTTGACCTTAAGGGACTTATTAGTCCGAGAGCCCATGGGTGTTTATTGCAAGTTTTGAGGCCAAG
>VMBQ01000602.1:248253-292666 GCA_007657795.1 Dreissena rostriformis | reverse complement strand
ATTATCCCTAAAAAAATATTCATATTGTATTAATTTGATTGTCGATTATGTGATTTCGAAAACAATAAATTGCGTATTGCCGGGTCGCAAAATTAATGATAACAGCTCATTTGTTGTGTTAGCTAATTTATGTATATTAAAGGGGCCGTCCAACAGATTTCGGCATGTATTGAAGCTTGTCATTAAATGTGTTTAATGCTTTATATTGATAAATTTAAACATTTGAACTCAAAATCTCCAGTTAAAAAATTAAGAATACAATTTAAAAAAAAGGAAAAAAAAGTAACCCTCAACAAGGCTCGAACCACTGACCCCTGGATTCCTGGTGTCCAGGATCAAAAAGTTACCCGCCTAGACCATTCGACCCTTCACGCTCATGTTTGAAGCGGATGTATTTTTTAGCTATATAAGCAATCCTCGTAATTTCCCAAAATATCGTTTCAGGTCGAAACGAGGCTTTATCTGTTGGACGGCCCCTTTAAGTAATACATCAAAATTGTGTTTGATTAAAATATGAGATAGATATACAAGCGCGCATATGGTTCCGAATACAAAGCAATTATAACCAATATTCACATCGATTACGATCATATTATAATGATGTGTATGTAAGATTAACCAGGAATCAAAGATATCTGAGTTGCACTGCGCGCGTAATCAAAGACACGATTGATGTATTAACTCAAGATACCGGTCTTGTTAACACAGCGGTTGCCTTTACATTACATAATTTCATAACGGTCACAGCAACAAAATAGGGAATAAACGCTAGTGGAATTTCAAATTTGTGATAGCATTGGTAAGGGAATTCGAATGAGGTATGTTACTGACATAACACGTTCTATAAAACGTTCTATAAATGAAGACTGTATTTAAAGAATGTTCAACAACAAAAAAAAGTTCTGCATTATCTGCATCCACATTGTAAAACTATAAATCTTTGCTAGGAACCATGGCACGATACAAAATACAAAATAGAATTGTCTGTGACATTAAATATAGCTATTGTAAAATTAGAACGTAATATGTTAAAATAAGAACGCGATGACATTCGAGATCATCATACAACACAGAAACTGTATATAGTAAATATATGAAATATATATAACACACATACACTTACTTTGCTATAAGCGATAACACTATATAAGATTTTTAGTTTTCCTCTGTTAATTTTACACGCGTGTATGCTGTTTAAGTCAGTAACGTTTAAACGCCACACGACACATCTCAATCCGCGTTTATCTTCAATGTCGTACACAGATAACAATAAAGCAAATGCATGTCTTCATGTCATTGTGCAATACACGGCCGTTTATCTCCGGCGCCGTGTCTTTTCGGAATAGCATTAATAAACGAGCAAATGGTACTTCCGCGGTGACGCAAAGAACCAGACGTTTTTCATGTTTCAGATATCTAGGTAGGTAGATTTTCTAATTTTATTCTAATTGAATTTCACACAGGCAATTTAATAGACTAACTGTGTATAATGCCGCCGTGTAAAAAGGTTCTCACGTTTTCAAATGCGTTGTGATTGTGAACGTTTCTATACATCTATGGATGAACTAATCTTCCCTCAATAGCACTTCATTGCCCGATTTTTAAAACAAGGCAATATGATAAAAAAAAAACACATATGAAACCTACTCACCTTCAAGATTTCAACAATACCATCAACAATGCCGATCCTAAGCGCCACCTAGGAAGTATCATAAGCGCGACCAGTAAGGCATGTCAAAACAGAGGTGAAACAATCGATTACCGGCCGTGGTTACGATGGCTATAAAGCGCTTACCTGAGTTCTATCTGCAACAATTATCAAAGATGCATGTGTTTGTATGTATTTTCGGATTCTTGACATCAGTATAATATTGTTCAGCGTGGGAGAATTTTCAATGTGGCGGAGTGTTATGCGCGATATCCTGAATTGTATGGTCACGATTGATTATCAAAGTTCAAATATGAGCCTTAGAGTATGCCCAGAGCATATGTTTTCCAGCATGGTTGGATTGTCAAATTAATTGGCAGAACAGTTAAGCATGGCGCGACAATGTATTAGGTGAAAGAACCAACTACATAAACTAGAACAACGATGTCCACTTTAAAATTCAAGAACGGATTGGGATAAATACAAATTCAAAGACCTCACTTGAGATGGCATATGGTGTTGGTGGGGTCGATTTAAATGTCATTTGTATTTGAAATGAAACTTAACACATTGACACCTTGCTTGAGATCATATGTGGGGTATGGTGGGGCCAAGGTCACCGTTTCTTAAATATGAACATTGTTTTTCTTCTTTAAAACTCAATATCTAACAGAGGTATTGATATTAAACTTCATATTTATAAACCTTATATCGAGGCTCGGATATTGTGTTTGTGGAGGGGCGATCAACATTTCTAAAATTATAATACACTGTCCAACCATAACTTGAACATGGATTGCTATATTGTAATGAAACTCAATACATATACATGACAGATCTTTCCATCTAATCCAAGGTCAAGAAAGTTTCCGTAAACTAATAATCTGTGATAAGTACAGAATCCAAACCTGTTGCTCTGCTATCAGTTAAGATTCTCCTTTTATAAAATATTGTGTGCGTATAGTATCTCCATTCAGATGTTACCGGCCTATGACAACATGTACATAAAAATTGCGTAGATGACACTAATGTGCATGAATTGTCCAAAAGGAAAATGAATGAAGTGTAATTTCCGATCTATTGTCTTGTTGAGTACATACTTCAAACGATAGTGTGTAAACACTCTGACTGTAGTAGTTCACGTACGTAAGATAAAAAACTATATAGTAACAAATACATGAAATGAAATATGGAAGAGTAAAATAAGTATTTATATGGTCGAGAGCGGTTTTATCGACAGAAATAAGCATATTAAATAATACGATAAACGAATTCACTTGTCTGTAAGGGGAATACATGTTTAAAAAAAAAACATTAACACTGCATGCAAACGTGATATACACGGCACATAGTGTGATAAATGGGCGCACATTCATTCTGTCTCTGGGCGACTATCTGGAATCATTAATCTTTATTATTTATAAGTGTCACCTTGTATCCAATAAATTATACTTGAATAAGATGACTGCATGGACTTATCCTTTACATAAAGGGGACCGTTGTATAGTGATAGGATGCTGGTCTAGGAGGAAAATAAGCCAATGTGCCGTGGCTGCATACTGCGCCGAATGTAAACGGACGACTTATATCCCAGTGATCGGGGGGATATAGACGTGTATATGATCATCCTAATATAGAGAATGTAATATTCAATATTTTCATAAATTACATCATATTTTAATTAAATGTATATAAGGTTAGTGAGGAATTGAAGAGATCTAAGTTTTCACTGCGCGTTTAATTAAAAAAAAGCAAGTAATGTATTTATCCAATATAGCGGTCTTATTTGCTCATCAGCTGCCTTCAAAATAAATAACTGCACTAACGCCCAAACTACATACTATAAAAAAACTCAAATAGAATATCATATCGATGTTAGTATTGTTAAGGGAATTCGATGATAGTCAATCAAATTCTTTATTTCCCCCAGAATGGATGATAGTATTGGAACGGGAATTAGAATGAGTATGTTACTGAAATTTCATGTACAGTAAATGAAGGCTGTTTTTAAAGCATTGTCAACAACAAGCAATCCAAAACAATTACATTGTACACGTTAACACATTCTGAAAACAAAATCTGCATCATTTGCATCAAAATTGTAAAGCTTTTAAACTTTAANTACCTGTGATTTCAAAACAAATCGAGACTCAGTTGTACGGGCTTATTTGTCCAACAACCATGACTCGGAGGACCAAGAAATTAAAGAATTGTGCGGGCTTCTTTGCTCGAAAAGGATATTTATTGTACAAGTGACTGGTAACCAAAAATCATTAGGGCTTCTTTGCTCAATGATTGAATGACATCATACAGCGGTCTTTTAGTCACGCTTAGCCCCTCTAGATGTGTCTTATAGTCACACTGAAATTTTAACCTTCAAGTTGTGTCTTGTAGTCACACTTGGTCAGTCTATTTGTGACTTGTAGTCACAATAGTTCAAATAAGGTTAAAACCCAAAAGAAGTGTGCGTAAGGGTGACGGGTGAACGGTAGCTGTGGGATCCGACAGCCAGAGTGCAGAAATATCCTTTCACGTATCCTTTCAGTTCATGAAAAAAGTGTCTTTATGTTGCCAAAACTTTGCTAATAATATCATTATAATTACTGTCTTAACCCTAGTTATTTCAATTAATTACATACTATTTTAGTTTTCCTGTGTTTTAATATCGTAGCTTGTATTGTTTTATTGCTTAAGTTTCTTACAGCATTTTTATTTGTATTTATATCACACATTTTTAGATTATTAATCCCTTAATTAATGCTGCATAAAAGTATCAATCACTCTAATTTTATTTATAAATTGTATGTATATTTATATGTTTTGTACAACGCCATTGAATATAATTATATAAATAGGCGTTTCATCAAATAAGCAAGTTTCAAGTTTCAAGTTTCAAATATGAGCCTTAGAGCATGCCCAGAGCATATGTTTTCCAGCATGGTTGGATTGTCAAATTAATTGGCAGAACAGTTAAGCATGGCGAGACAATGTATGAGGTGAAAGAACCAACTACATAAACTAGAACAACGATGTCCACTCTAAAATTTAAGAACGGATTGGGATAAATACAAATTCAAAGACCTCACTTGAGATGGCATATGGTGTTGGTGGGGTCGATTTAAATGTCATTTGCATTTGAAATGAAACTTAACACATTGACACCTTGCTTGAGATCATATGTGGGGTATGGTGGGGCCAAGGTCACCGTTCCTTAAATACGAACATTGTTTTTCTTCTTTAAAACTCAATATCTAACAGAGGTATTGATATCAAACTACATATTTATAAACCTTATATTTAGGCTCGGATATTGTGTTTGTGGAGGGGCGATCAACATTTCTAAAATTATAATACACTGTCCACCCATAACTTGAACAAGGATTGCTATATTGTAATGAAACTCAATACATATACATGACAGATCTTTCCATCTAATCCAATGTCAAGAAAGTTTCCGTAAACTAATAATCTGTGATAAGTACATAATCTGAACCTGTTGCTCTGCTATCAGTTAAGATTGTCCTTTTATAAAATATTGTGTGCGTATAGTATCTCCATTCAGATGTTACCGGCCTATGACAACATGTACATAAAAATTGCGCAGATGACAATAATGTGCATGAATTGTCCAAAAGGAAAATGAATGAAGTGTAATTTCCGATCTATTGTCTTGTTGAGTACATACTTCAGACGATAGTGTGTAACCACTCTGACTGTAGTTCACGTACGTAAGATAAAAACTATATAGTAACAAATACAAGAAATGAAATATGGAAGAGTAAAATAAGTATTTATATGGTCGAGAGCGGTTTTATCGACAGAAATAAGCATATTAAATAATACGATAAACGAATTCACTTGTCTGTAAACATTACAAATCGCGATAATGACGTACAAAATGCAATTTACAGTGACGTTTAAGAGACATGGCATAGTGCGAAAATATAATGTCAAAATACATGGAGTACACGATGACGCCTCCCGATTACCATTCAACACAGAAGCAGGAAATAGTACATGTTTGATAACACACAAATTATATGCTTACTTTTCTATATCGTGATGACAATATATTAGTTGTACTCTTTAATTATGGACAACCCATATTCCTCTGTTACTTTTACACGTGTATAAGCTGTTTAAGTTCGTTACGTTCAAATGCAACACGACAAATCACCATTCACATGCATCTTCAATGTCGTACACATACATTAATAAAACACATGTATGTGCTCATACCATTGTGCAAAAACACGGCCGTTAATCTCTGGTGCCATTTGTTTTGGAGAAGCATTAATAAGCGAGCAAAGGATAAATCCGATGTGACGCTAATAACCAGACATTTTTTTACTGTTGCATAAATCTAGTGGGTGGCTAGATTTTCTATTAGTGTTTTTACGGGTAGAAATTTGAATTTCACACAAGCAATTTCATTGACTAACTGTGTAAATTACCACCATGTCAGAACGTATAATAAGGGTTCTCACGTTTCCAAATGCTTTGCGAGTGCGTACGTTTCTATACATTTGTGTAAAAAATAATCGTCCGTAAAGAGCACCACATTGCCCGATGTTTGGAACAAGGCGATATGTAAACAAAAACACATATGAAACTTAGTCACCTTCAAGATTTCTGCAATTCCATTAACAATGCCGATACTAAGCGTCACCTTGGAAATATCATCAGCGCGTTCAGTAATGCAACTCAAAAAAAGAGGTGAAGCAATCGATTTACTGTCGAGGTTACGAAGACTCTTAGCGCTTACCTGAGATCAGTCTGCAAAAATTATCAAAGATTTACGTGTTTGTATGTTGTTATCGGATTCTTGACTTGACTATAATGTTGTTCAGCACGGGAGCATTTTCAAATAACTTGGCATCAATTTAAATTTAGGTGAAGCGGAGTGTAGTGCGTGAGATCCTGCACATTATGGTAAAACTTAAAGATCAAATATGAGCACTTTATCCTGCCGTACATAATTTGTCCAGTTTTACAAGTTTATATGTACATTACATCATGTTAAAAAGACCTTAACCGTAGACTAACACATTCTATACGGCAAATATTGTAAGAAGTTTATGATAAAGTCCAACAATGTTAAACATATGCAAATGAAGATAAAACATTACCTTCTTTACGTGTTTGCAGCGTTATCAATCATTCTCGTGTTTGATATATGTACAGCTGACGACAGCTAACGACTGCAGTTTAGTTGTTTATGGTACAAGCGAATAATGCATCAGTAGAAACCTGTTACATTAACAAGAATTTGCTATATAAAAAAAATGAAAGTAAAATCACCTTACATCAGACGGTGAACAATGGATGAATGGCTGGTTGCGCAACTATAACTATTAGTCTTAGGATAATTATATATTCATGTGATATGCAGTTGACCTGAGTACGGATGGTATATTCATATGCATATGTCAAAGTTCACGAATTCACACTAGTGATTTAAGTCGCTTAATCTATAATAGTCTTTGTAAAATATGAATAATTGAAATAAAATTTGTTTAGTGTTTTGCGAATACCAAAAAAATAAAGATTTATATATGTCCAATAACGTAACCTTTGCCAAGCTGTCAGCGTCGTAAAAACACGTGAAGTATGTATAGTGCTTGCTGAATGTCATAGCATGGAGAATGTAATTAAGATGAGTTTATTATATGTAATTATTCCCGTGAATTTGTCGGTAAAAAATATAATACCTTTGCTTGTAATTATCGGCAAATTCGGATGACGTTAACACGAGTAGTTTAAAGGTCACGAATCATAAAGCTTCAGCAAGTTGTTTCCAATACACGACCGACCCTACCTTTTGGTGCTGACCTTAAAGTTTTTTTTTATTCTTTTTGATTCAGTTTTCAATCATTTTGCTACAGTCGATCATAGTCTAAAAATGCACTTGTACATATAAAAAATAATAATGACTAGATATTTGGGAGATCTATGTTACTGGATATACTTATTAAAGTTGGAAATAACTTGTTTTGGGTAAACAATTAACACTACACAAATTAATCCGAAATGTCTATACTAATATTTGGCTTCGTTAGTGGAAACAACTCACTTTTTTACCTTATGAGAAAGATTTGTTTATTGGATGATTACATGATACTGAAACTATTAACATAGATCTACTAAAAACATGATCTGACATATATACATGTTTATGATATTTAATTAGTATACATGTACTTAGTATTGTTATTTGCAAGGCTTTTCTTGTACATTTTTATACAAATTCATGTAACAGTATAGTGGATTACCTCAGATAGACTTTTGCTTTTGGAATTCATCCGTTTGTTCACGAATGTTTTCTTTTCTCGACATATTCGACTTACTTAATTCGACTTTGAATGCAATTCAAAGAATTGTTACTTGGTTGATTAAATACAATCTTTGAAGTATAACAAATGATTCCATAAATCTGAAGAAGATGCTATCAAGCTCCAAACAACACGTCCTTCGATACCTAAGGTTGAATTATCTCATGCTTTTTTGCAATTTACATAACAACCGCTATAGTGTGGATTAGTTTTAGTAGCAACTGATTTGATTTATAAAAAGAGATGACTTTCTTTTATACCTAATGATAAAATATGACATTTTTGCAGTGAAATAACAGCAGTGAATAGAAAACAATTGTTCTTTTCACCGGTGAAAAGAACAAATTTTCGNGTATGTATGTATGTATGTATGTATGTATGTATGTATGTATGTATGTATGTATGTATGTATGTATGTATGTATGTATGTATGTATGTATGTATGTATGTATGTATGTATGTATGTATGTATGTATGTATGTATGTATGTATGTATGTATGTATGTATGTATGTATGTATGTATGTATGTATGTATGTATGTATGTATGTATGTATGTATGTATGTATGTATGTATGTATGTATGTATGTATGTATGTATGTATGTATGTATGTATGTATGTATGTATGTATGTATGTATGTATGTATGTATGTATGTATGTATGTATGTATGTATGTATGTATGTATGTATGTATGTATGTATGTATGTATGTATGTATGTATGTATGTATGTATGTATGTATGTATGTATGTATGTATGTATGTATGTATGTATGTATGTATGTATGTATGTATGTATGTATGTATGTATGTATGTATGTATGTATGTATGTATGTATGTATGTATGTATGTATGTATGTATGTATGTATGTATGTATGTATGTATGTATGTATGTATGTATGTATGTATGTATGTATGTATGTATGTATGTATGTATGTATGTATGTATGTATGTATGTATGTATGTATGTATGTATGTATGTATGTATGTATGTATGTATGTATGTATGTATGTATGTATGTATGTATGTATGTATGTATGTATGTATGTATGTATGTATGTAAATAGTTTTTTCTAGTAAATAATAATACTATGCGTCAGAATTCATAAAAAGGCAATGTAAATCAACTTATGCTTATTCAACATATAATATCCTCTGGTGGATGTCTTTGAAGTCCATGCATTTCAACAGGGCCACACTTTTTTATCTTCGTCTTCAGTCACTTGATATTTCAAAAGCCAAAATGAAACAAGAACAATCAAAGAAGGCTTGGAATGGATTGCAGAGTAGTTTGACTACATAGATAGCTTTGTGAATGTCTATGTTATTATGTGCAAATACAGAGTACTTTGACTACATAGATAGCTGTGTGAATGTCTACGTTATTATGAGTGAATACAGAGTAGTTTGACTACATCGATAGCTATGTGAATGTCTACGTTATTATGAGTGAATACAGTGTAGTTTTACTACATAGATAGCTGTGTGAATGTCTACGTTATTATGAGTGAATACAGAGTAGTTTGACTACATAGATAGCTGTTTGTATGTCTACGTTATTATGAGTGAATACAGAGTAGTTTTACTACATAGATAGCTGTGTGAATGTCTACCATATTATGAGTGAATACAGAGTAGTTTGACTACATAGATAGCTGTGTGAATGTCTACGTTATTTTGAGTGAATACAGAGTAGTTTGACTACATATATATCTGTGTGAATGTCTGCGTTATTATGAGTGAATACAGGTAGTTTGACTGCATAGATATGTGTGTGAATGTCTTCGTTATTATGGGTGAATACAGAGTAGTTTGACTGCATAGATATGTGTGTGAATGTCTACGTTATTATGAGTGAATACATAGTAGTTTGACTTCATATATAGCTGTTTGAATGTCTACGTTATTATGTGTGAATACAGAGTAGTTTGACTACATAGATAGCTGTGCGAATGTCTACGTTATTATGGGTGAAAACAGAGTAGTTTGACTGCATAGATATGTGTGTGAATGTCTACGTTATTATGAGTGAATACAGAGTAGTTTGACTACATAGATAGCTGTGTGAATGTCTACGTTATTATTTGTGAATACAGAGTAGTTTGACTACATAGATAGCTTTGTGAATGTCTACGTTATTATGAGTCAATACAGAGTAGTTTGACTACATAGATAGCTATGTGCATGTCTACGTTATTAGGAGTGAATACAGAGTAGTTTGACTACATAGATAACTGTGTGGATGTCTACGTTATTATGAGGGAATACAGAGTAATTTGACTACATAGATAGCTGTGTAAATGTTTACGTTATTATGTGTGGATACAGAGTTCTTTGACTACATAGATAGTTGCTTAAATGTCAACGTTTATATTAGTCGAAACAAAGTGGAATAACAACAAGATGTACACATATTAATGAGGCATTACTGAGAAGTCTAATACAAAATAGCTTTAAATGTTAACAACACATTGAGTCAGTAGCCATCGGTCCAAGTAAATGCATATCATGGAGTGAATTGCAAATGACTATCATTATAACAACGAGGCTTGTTTAGTGGATAAAGTCCAATTGCATCCAAAGGTCATCAGTCCACTAAGGGCGTGAATCATCAGAATCGTTAGACAGCATACTTGCCTGCAAAAGTCACCAACCAAAAAGCTTCATGCAAGTATATGCTCGCGTGCACTTCGTCATTCGATTACGTGACATTGATTGGTTCCTTGCCATAAATAAAGTATCATAGATTTATCACAAATAAAGGACCACACGAAGAAGTGTATGATAGAAATGCAATACTGCTGCAGCTTCTGGAGTTTCACTTCTTTATATTGATGACAAAAGAAACTCCCGCGCGTGAAAAATTATATCTACTGTGCAATCAATTTCAAACGTGGATTCCACAAGTAGAAATAAAATATACCCATAGTTTGCTTGATTACTATAGACGTAATTACACCTGCAGGCGTGTCCCTTCTCAAGAAGCACTTACCCTACCACCATGCCTTACAATCCAGTCTGCACTCTTATCCTCTACGTATCTGAGACAGTTCTCTTTGATCCGCATGGCATTCAACCCTCCCCTACCCGCCGCATGTATGGCCCTCTTGGTAAACTGGAAAACGAAGGCAATTCTTTCCCAGCCCACGATGTTTCAACGTACTGCTCGACTGTAATCGCGAAACTGCTATAGGCCAGCACGCCAGTAACTTCTTGCAATGATAGGCGGTCTTCAACTTTAACATTCAACGTATGACAAATATCTTTTATTGGACATAATCATTCGTAGAAATTGTAGTGTCGAATAAAGTCCCCCCCCCTATTAATTATATAATACTACATATATGAACTTTCAGTGTATATCTGCTGTCTATGGACCCAATTGTTCAACATTTTAAATGTTGGTTTAAGGGCTTATGGTTAACGTTTGGAGACCAAAATTCCCTTTTGATACACGCATTAACTTCGCTACGAAGGGTTAATTTTTAAAAACTGGTTATGTGTGCTGATTTCGGACATTTTTTAAAATTTACCGAAGATTATCAACGCTATGTGCATTAAACAATATGTTCAAATAACTAGGCAATTAAGGGCAAGTTTGGTATAAGGCAGTATGAAAGTGATATACATTCTTCAATAACATATGCATGCACATGTATACTATTTTTTTTAATTAGACTTAAGTTATTAAATGACATTTAAACGAGAAGATTTCGACTCTAAAATTATTATAAAAGTGACTTTTGTCGTTCTCTCATATTTGTGTTCGTATTTAAATGTTTTGCGAGCACATTATTTGGGCAAAGTAAAACTTTTGACTAACGTAAAATATCAATCTTAATAAAATAAATGCAATCCAAAAGAGCATTGCCTGCAAGTAGTTTTGATAATTCCTGCACATACCGGATTTAAAATTTCATTCTGAAACAAAAATAAAATTTCGGGCTCCTACTGTTAAACTATCACTTTAAAATGCGAAAATAATGGCTAAAATAATTATCGTGTTAGCTTACCTTTCTATTTCGGTCAATATCGTCTGCCATACGGCGCAACTCCTGCACCAACTCTTGCTCTAATTCTGTTCGTGGACCTTCTGAAACGGAGTGGACTAACCAACAAATGTCAAAAGCACACATTGAAAATATTCGTATTATGTTTGATAAATGTAGCAAAGACCATTGTAATGCTCATAATTATATAGTTTGACCTTCATCACTACATACGTCTAAAGAACAAAAAATGCGACATGGAACATAAAAGCAATACAAGGGTGTGTGGTACGGTTTGTTAAGCAACACTTTAGCGACATCATTAGTTTATTGATTGGAATTGGACATATGGTCAATTGAAAACAATCGTATATTATTTTCTTTGTGTAAGCAAAAATCCCATTTCAAGAACATAATCTTAATTCAGAGACCCCAATTAATGTTGTAGAATATTTAAAAATAAAGTATCATAATAGTATAACTGTACCTAAAACTCCTTGTGGAATGTCGTCTGTGTCACCAGTTCCTTTCCTTTCGACCCCATCGCGCAAGCCTTGTTTTACAATAATATCGGAACTAACAATATCATGATCCTTATTGTGAAAGTTTCCAAAAAAGACTGCTCCGGAATTATTCAAATGCCAGATGCCATTGATTTTAAACCGATCGCCCCAATCCTGTGCGCGCAACCCTTCTTTCACAGTATCTGAACTATCAGTATCATTATCCTTGCTTTCAAAGTTTCCAAAACCCACTGCAACTTGTTCATCGACATCAGATTGCAAAAACTGTTCCAGAAGTCTTGCCGTCTCTCTTTGAAATTCCTCCTTATCGACATTCCTTATCAGTTTTGACTTCATTTTTCGTCTGTGTGACATGATTTGTGCTAAAATAAATATTCATATTTTTTTATTTGGATTGTCGATTACTTGATTTTGAAAACAAAATATTGGGTATGGTGGGGTTGAACAATTAATGATAAACGCCTTAATTGGTTGGTTTGCTGATTTGCATTATTAAGTAATACATAAAAAATGTGTTATTTATTAAAATATATGGTAGCTAAATAGACGTGTATATGATCATCCGGATATAAAGAATGTTATATCCAATATTTACATCGATTAACATCATATTATGATTAATTGCATATAAGATTACTGAGTTATTGAAGATAGATATGTTTTCACTACGCGTGTAATCAAAGCAACACGTTATGTATTTATTCAATGTAACGGTCTGATTTGCACAGCTGTTGCCTTAAAAATACATAACTGCCCTTACGCCGCAACTACAAATTAGAACAAAATAGTCAAGTAGAATATCAAATCCATGTTTAAATTGGTAAGGGAATTCGATGATAGTAATGGTAAGTGAACTCGATGATAGTATTGGTAAAGGAAAACGATGATAGTATTAGTAAATGAATTGGATGATAGTATTGGTAAGGGAATTTGATGATAGTATTGGTAAGGGAATTTGATGATAGTATTGGTAAGGGAATTCGATGATAGTATTGGTAAGTGAATTGGATGATAGTATTAGTAAGGGAATTCGATGATATTATTGGTAAGGGAATTCGATGATAGGATTGATATGGGAATTTGATGATAGTATTGGTAAGTGAATTCGATGATAGTATTAGTAAGGGAATTCGATGATATTATTGGTAAGGAAAATCGATAATAGTATTGCGCCAATTGGTAAGGGAATATTTGATCATACTTTTGGTAAGTGAATTCGATGAAAGCATTGATAAGGGAATTCGAATGTTACTGAAATTTCTCGTTCAGTAAATGACGACTGTATTTAAATAATTATCAACAACAACAAAATCCAAACATTGTACAAAGTATACATATTGTTTAAAAGAAAATATGCATCATCTTCATCAAAATTTTAAAACTTTATTAGAAATACATGCCACGATAATGACTTTCAAAATGTAATTACCATTAAATAGTGCCCTTGTATAGTGCGAACGCCATATGTTAAAATAAGTGGAGTACGCGATGTTACCTCCCGATCACCATACAACATATAAACAGGAAAAAGTAAATGTATGAACACACACACATACTTGCTTTGCCGTATAGCGATGACAATATATATGTTTTATAAGTTTATCATAGTATTCCTCTGGCACTTTTACACGTGTGTATGTTGTTTAAGTCCGTAACGTTTAGATACCGCACTATAAAACTCCATCCGCGTTTATCTTCAATGTCGTACACAGATATCAATAAAGCACATGTGTGTGATAATATCATCGTGCAAAAACACGGCCGTTAATCTCTGGAGCCATGTCTTTTCGGAGTAGCATTAATAATTTAATAAACGAGCAAATGATTCTTTCGTGGTGACGCTAAGAACCAGACGTTTTACATGTTGCGGAAATCTAGAAGGTGGGTAGATTTTCTATGTTTTGTATGAGTAGAAATTTCAATTGCACACAGGCAATTTAATTGACTAACTGTTTATAAAGCCGTCGTGTCAAAACTTATAAAGGTTCTCACGTTTCCAAATGCGTTGTGATTGTGAACGTTTCTATACATTTGTGTATGCAATAACCGCCCCTTTATAGCACTACATTGCCCGATTTTTAGAACAAGACAATATGTAAACAAAAACACATGAAACCTACTCACCGTCAAGCTGAAATACCATTAACTATGCCGATTCTAAGCGCCACCAAGGAATTTTCATCACCGCGTTCAGTAATGCATCTCACAAAAGAGGTGAAGCAATCGATTAACGGCCGTTGGTACGATGGCCATAAAGCGCTTACCTGAGTTCTATCTGCAACAATTATCAAAGATGCATGTGTTTGTATGTATTTTCGGATTCTTGACTTGAGTATAATATTGTTCAGCGTGGGAAAACGTTCAAATAACTTGGCATCAATTTAAAACATGGTGAGACGGAGTGTTGTGAGCGATATTCTGAACATTATGTTCACACAAGAAGATCAAAATAAGAGCGCTTTATTCTACCCATATAATAACTGTTCCAGCATGATGGGATTATCAATTTACTTGGCAGAAAAATAGAAAAAGCATGATGAGACAGTGTAACAGGTGAAAGAACCAGATCCCTGTGAAGGTCTAAGTCGAATGTACAATTATAAGTATTTAATCATATTATATTGTCTAGCATGGAATTAATTTCATTTAATAATTGACATATGTTAAACTTTGTAAGAAGGTGTGCTGCTCTAAAACTCAATAACGGATTGAGATCGGTTAGTGAAACTGTATTATTGAATCGCAAATACAAACTCGAAGACCTCACTTAAGATTGCATAATGTGTAAATGATGTCAAGGTGAAACTTATTACATAAATACCTTGCTTGAGATTATATTTAGGGGTATGGTGGGGAGAAGGTGACTGTTTCTTAAATACAGAAATGTTTGTTTGTTCTGCCGAATAACTCAATTCTAAACGAGGTATTGATATAAAAACATAATTTTAACATGGATTGAGATGTTGTAATGAAATTTAATACATATACCTCGCAGGCTTCTTTCCTCCAATGTACAGTCAACAAAGTATCTGCACAATAATAAACTGAAGTGCATAACCCAAACCTGTTAATCTGCGATCAGTTCACATTCTCATATTCTAAAATAATGTGTTTGTATAATATATCACACGTAAAACTAGTAAGAAGGTTATGTTTAGCAGGGCATTGAGCCTGCGACCCAAGGTTTGTGATGATTATGTAACCAACTGATCCGCCGTATATATAGAAGGCACACATACATGTACGTCTACGATCTTTCATAATTAAGAGTTTTCAGTAACTAATGTTAAACAGACCTTAACCGTAGACTAATACATGCATACCGGTTCATATTTTTAATGCGTTTATGATAACGTCAAACACGGAAATAAATATGCAAATGAAGATAAAACCACTATCTACTTTGGGTTCTTGCAGCGTTATCAATTATTCGCGCGTTTGATATATGTACAGCAGACGCCAGCTGACGACTGCAGTCTAGTTGTTATGGCACAAGCGAATAATGCATCAGTCAATGTGCGGGAACAAAAACTGTCACGTGACCACAAATGCGAACGACCACGGCTATTTTGCGGACAAAACGTCAATCGAAGGTATGTTTTCTTATATTATCTCCGTTAAGCAGAACACATGTTACAATGCCTTGGTGAACCACACGCAGTTCGAATTCTTTTAATTGATGTATTGCTCATATTTTTAGGTATACTACTTTCTGAGAACATTCAAGGACAAATATCGAACTCGACGATGCAGACGACCACACATGTGTATTAATACCTGTGTTTGTTGATAAAGCGATTAAAACTGAAGGTTTTATTACTGTCAGTAGGCGTAATTTATTCGCAAAGAAAGATTTACATAAATTCGAATTACGTTACCTTTGCCAAGCTGTCTGAGCCGTATTTTGTGTATAGTGTTTGCTGAATATCATAGCATACAATGTGTAATTTACTTGCGTTAATCATAGATAATCGTCTTTATCGGTAATAATTTTAAAACATCTGCTTGTAATTATCGGCATATAAACAACGATTTGAAGTTCCGATGCGTATGAATAAAATCCCTAGGACATTAACCCGTTCCGATGCGTATGAATGAAATCCCTAGGACATTAACCCGTTCCGATGCGTATGAATGAAATCGCTAGGACATTAACCCGTTTCGATGCGTATGAATAAAATCCCTATGACATTAACCCGTTCCGATGCGTATGAATGAAATCCCTAGGACATTTACCCGTTCCGATGCGTATGAATGAAATCCCTAGGACATTAACCCGTCCCGATGCGTATGAATGAAATCCCTGGGGCACTAACCCGTTCCGATGCGTATAAATAAAATCATTGGGGCATTAACCCGTTTCGATACTTATGAATGAAGTCCATATGGCATTAACCCGTTCCGATGCGTATGAATGAAATCCCTATGACATTTACTCGTTCCGACGGTTATGAATGAAATCCCTAAATCATTAACCCGTTCCGATGCGTATGAATGGAATCCCTAGGACATTAACCCGTTCCGATGCGTATGAATGAAATCCCTTTGACATTAACCCGTTCCGATGCGTATGAATGAAATCCCTAGGACATTAACCCGTTCCGATGCGTATGAATAAAATCCCTAGGACATTAACCCGTTCGGATGCGTATGAATGAAATCCCTGGGGCACTAACCCGTTCCGATGCGTATAAATAAAATCATTGGGGCATTAACCCGTTTCGAAACGTATGAATGAAGTCCCTATGGCATTAACCCGTTCCGATGCGTACGAATGAAATCCCTATGACATTTACTCGTTCCAACGGTTATGAATGAAATCCCTAAGTCATTAACCCATTCCGATGCGTATGAATGAAATCCTTATGACATTTACTCGTTCCGACGGTTATGAATGAAATCCCTAAGTCATTAACCCGTTCCGATGCGTATGAATGAAATCCCTAGGACATTAGCCTGTTCCGATACGTATGAATGAAATCCCTAGGACATTAACCCGTTCCGATGCGTATGAATGAAATCCTAAAGACATTAACCCGTTCCGATGCGTACGAATGAAAGCCCTAGGACATTAACCCGTTCCGATGCGTATGAATGAAATCCTTAAGACATTAACCCGTTCCGATGCGTATGAATGAAATCCCTAGGACATTATCCCGTTCCGATGGGTATGAATGAAATCCCTAAGACATTTAACCGTTCCGATGCGTGTGAATGAAATCCCTAGGACATTTACCCGTTCAGATGCGTATGAATGAAATCCCTAAGACATTAACCCGTTCCAATGCGTATGAATGAAGACATTAATCCGTTCCGATACGTATGAATGAATACCCCTAGGATATTAACCCGTTCCGATGCGTATGAATGAAATCCCTAGGACATTAACCCGTTCCGATGCGTATGAATAAAATCCGTAGGGCATTAACCCGTTTCAATGCGTATGAATGAAATCCCTAGGACATTAACCAGTTCCGATGCGTACGAATAAAATCCCTAAGACATTATCCCCAGTGGCATACAGGCCACGACTCACAAGGCGTTAACAATATGTTTCCACGAAAACGACCTTCTCTATTTTTTGTTCTTACCTTAAACTGTTTGTGTATTTTGGATTCAGTGGATTTCGATCTTGTGCTACATTCAATCATATTCGCAAAGGTAACTTGTACACATAGGAAATAATGTTGACTAGATATTTGGGAGATGTCTTTACTGGATATCCGTTTAAAAGTTGGAAATATGAGGGGTAAACAAGATAACGATAGAAACGTTAAGACGAAACATCTAAACTAATATTTGGCTATGTTAATGGAAACAACACCCTTTTTTATCTTGTTACAAAGATTTGTTTATTGTATGATCAAATGATACTGGAACTATTAACATAATAATACCATAATCTGACTGACAGATATACCTGGTAATGATACTAAAGCATAATTATTATTCTATATCCAATAAATTCATCCAATGGGCATTCTTCATACGTACCACGTTACCGTCCAATATATTCCGGTATTGATCCAAAAAGTCTGTATTTTTTCCATATTGGACAGTTGAGTACAAGTGCACTAAGTAATTGTTTTATAATAAAAGCCGTTACCGAAAAAAAGTATCCGAATGTACAATAATCGATTCACACAGGCGATATTTAGATCTAGATTGTATGTCCCCTTTTAATACTTTCATATTAAAAATATGAGAGGAAATAAAAAAAAAAACGAATCGAGAATGTGATATTTAATTTATTTTTATTGTTAGAAATGTAACAAAAAATGCAAAAGCAAGTGATATTGTTATTGTTAAAAATAGAAAACAAATATGCAACAGCAAAACAAAAAAATCAATTTTATTTACTTCAATGACAACTTTAATCCAATGCTAGCCTAATAACAACTTAGTTACATTCTATTTTCCATTTTCTGTTCTTCCATCCATTTATCGAAATGTATTTAAAACCACACTGCGTTTGTATCACATGCTAACAATTCTGACCCAAAACACAATTTACGAATTCGTAATCCTGTCGGAGCGAGTTGTTTTATTCCTATCAAAGTTGACAATTATGCATGGCAAACACACAATCCGAAATACGTTTTGCCTTTTGGATTCGTTCAATGCTAAAAAANCTAATATGAGCCTTAGAGCATGCCCATAGCATATTTTTTTCCAGCATCGTTGGATTGTCAAATTAATTGGCAGAACAGTTAAGCATGGCGAGATAATTTATTAGGTGAAAGAACCAGATCCCTAGATGCAAGTGAATGTCTCACTTCAATGTAAAAGTATAAGATTTTAGCCGTAGTTCCTGGATCATAATGTTGTCCAGCATGGAAAACAATTTCATATAACAAGCTACCAACGTTACACTTTGTGAGATGGTGTGTCGCATCCAAGAACCATGTCTCCGAGTCGGTAGTTGAGGCGGATGCATTGTAGTCGTCTCTGTCATGCAAAACCTTCAGTGTGGATTATAACCCACAACGTATCTTTAGATATTCAAAGAAACCTTCGTAGACGATGATGTCTGCCATGAAGACCTGACTTATGATTGCATAATGTGTGGTATATTAAGGTCACGTAGTGTCACTGTTACATAAACTAGAACAACGATGCCCAATCTAAATTCAAGAACGGATTGAGATAAATACAAATTCAAAGACCTCACTTGAGATTGCAAATGTCATTTTTATTTGAAATGAAACGTAACGTAACGCATTGAAACCTTGCTTTCGATCATATGTGTGATAAGGTCACCGTTTTTTAATACGAACATTTTTTTCTACTGAAAAACTCAATATCTAGCAGAGGTATTGATATCAAACTTCATATGTATAAATCTTATATCGAGGCCCGGATATTGTGTTTGTAAAGGTGCGATCAACATTTCTTAAATTATAATGCACTGTCCACCCATAACTTGAACATTGATTGAGGTATTGTAATGAAACTCAATGCATGTACATGACAGCTCTTTCGATCTAATGCAAGGTCAAGAAAGGTTATGTAAACTGATAATCTGTGATAAGTACAGAATCTAAACCTGTTGCTCTGTTATCAGTTAACATTCTCCTTTTCGAAAATATTGTCTGCGTATAGTATCTTCACTCAGATGTTATCGGCCTATGATTACATGTTCATTACAATTGCTTAATGACACTCATGTGCATGAGTTGTTCAAAAGGAAAATTAATTATTTAAGTTTCATTTCCGATCTATTATCTCGTTGAGTACATACTTACAATGCAAGTGTGTTAACTACTATAACTTCATTTCACGTACGTAAGATAAGGCAAATATATTTAGTCACACAAATAAGAAATTAAATATGGAAGAGTGAGATAAGTATTCACACTGTCGAAAAACGTTTTATTCATTGTAAAAACATATCAACTAATACGATATAGGAATTCACTGGTCTATTAAGGGAATACAAGTTTGAAAATAATAACACTGTGTGCCAACGTGACCAACAAGGCAATTGTGATTAATTAAGCGCACATGCATTATCTTTCTGGAATTCTCCATGGAATAATGTTCAATGAAGTGAACATGATTAGTAAAATAAAATCTTCGGAGTTGTTCGAATTGTTTAAGAAATCTGTATAAAACGACATCTCTTTATCCTACAGGTTGATCAAATGTATCCTATTCCTATATAGTTAATAAAACATGAACTCCGTGTTGTGCTTTTTTCGTAATAACTATTTTGGTCTTGAAACAAAAACACGCTAATAATATCATTGACTTAACCACACTATGCAAACCATGTTAACATGAGGCGACAAATGAAAATCTTATACAATTATTGACTACAGGCATATTGACCGACGCGAAGCAGAGGTCAGTATATGTTTCTACCAGTATTTATCAGATCATAATCTTTGTCATCAAGTCAATAATTGTTTTCATATATTACTAACCATTAACCGTTAATCATTAACTGGCGTTACACGTGCATTTTCTTTTAAACGATGAAATGCGCACCACACGTTCTTATTTGTTAATGACGTCATTTGTTTCACGTTAATTGATGACTCCCGAGTACGTTTGCACTCATGTTATTTCGAGCGTGGAGAAACGGGTACAACTCCAGCTAATTTTATTACAAACTGAATGCACTGGGAAACCGCACTTTCGAGAATATGATATTACGTTGTCGTTCGACGATACTTCTTAACCAATAAAATTGCGTTTATTCATAAAATAAAAACCAACTAATAGTTCCCTGTCTTTATTTAAGCAAAATAGAAACAGTTAGTCTGAGAATACAATTCTCCATATGGCCATAATGATAATTAGCAAAAGAAATAGTTATGCCCCAAAACGCATATCAAAGTATAAGTTTGCAGAGATTATCCTGTACATCAATACATAAATGAATTGTAAAAACTTATTAAAATGTTTGTTACATAAAGATAAAAGAAAACTATGAATGAAATCATTTAATGTAGTGGCTCAACACATGTAATCTCTATATCTATAGCTTGACTATTCCCCAAATTGTCCAAGCTATACTACGTACCCATTTGTCTGCGTTTGCGTCTGTGTAGTGCTGCTGTTAAGGTAATCTCAATAACACTGTTTGTACTACAGATATTCAATTTAAACTTCACATATGTGTTCGGGGACATTGTATGAAGTCACTGACCAAGTTCCATAACTCTGACCTGCACTTAAGCAATTAAGACTTCGAAAATTTATGTTAACATTTGCATGCAACATCTCCGTATGTCTACATGTATATCCACAACAAATAGTGAAATAAAACTAAGACCTATAACTGTTACCAGTCTTTCAGCAGGATTATGCCCTCTTTTGTACTTTTACAATCCGGCTAAGGTTTGTGTGCAAGTTGAAATTCAGGATAAGGATTGCATGAAACAAGTACATATCTCTTTAACTACTACAGATATTCAATTGAAATATGTTGTTTTTATCGACCAACCTTCATCAAACTTTGGATATTGCAAAACTGCAAGCAGGCCTAACATTTGGGTTCAGTTTTGGGTCAAGGTCACCATTGCAAAAAAGGTAAAGAGTCGCTTTCAAATAACTTCAGTTATAATTGTATATTTCGATGAAATGTATTTGTAGGAGGCTTGTATGTTGATCTAGTGTGGGATTGCATTTGAGACCAGTCAAGTCAATATCACTTTTACCAAACATAAAAATAAATGAATTCCTTTCAATAATTTAAGTTTGGATGGAAGTATTTTACTGTAATTTGTGTGAAAGTAGAGCTCAGTAGCCGGTGATTCGTTTGGGGTCCATCGGGTCAAGGTCACTGTATCCAGATATAGAAAAATACTTCCACTGAATAACTTGACTTTGCTTTGAGGTATTGTGCTGAAATTTGTTGTGAAGCATACATACATGCAGACATAGCTTAAGACAAGACAAAGGTCTCTTTTAAAAATTAGTAAAACTGTTTTTGCTCATTAAATAGAGTTTTGATGATGTGTGGTTGAAATTTGTTTGTAGGTAGCTTATATGCAGACCATGCCTGGGATTGCATAGTTATTTAAATTAAAATACATTTATATGTTAAACAATGAAAAATGAAAATGAGTAATCTAAATTTTCAGGTCTAATGTTGCATATATCTATGTAACTATTATAAATATTCACCATCAAATATGTCTTAACAGTCATTATATTAGGTTGACAGAAAACGTACAATACAAAATCAAAGCAGAAGAAAAATTGAGCAAAGCTTGGTACAGCATTTGAATGTCTTACATTTTGTTCTATTCTGACACTTTGTAAAACTGTTTATAGTACTGAACATTTGTAAATACACTCACAAATTATGTTGTTGATTTTTGTACAGAGAAGAACAACATTACAATAATGACACAAATATGTACCAGCGTAGTGTAAGTGTTGTAACCATAATCATGTAAACAATGTTCACAGACATTGTTGATACCTTAAGGGCTATTCCAGTAAAGATTGTGATGGGGGGGGGAAGGTGCGCAAGTTCCAAAAATGAGGTACCAACAATTTTATTCAACTGAAAGATTTATTCCCCCACTCCCACCAAATTTAAAAACATAAGCATCCCTCCCCTCCATCCCGTTTTTTTCCTGGAATATCCCTAATGCAAAAAGGTATCATGAGACATTTCACTTATTCTGAGAAAATCTGTAAAGCCTTTGAGCAAATCAGGCTATACGGGTTATAAAGCTACCAGAGCAGCAAGTGAACTTTGTTACCTTTATTGACAAAGTATTTTTAAAGCAAGTATACAGCACTACAACTTTATAATTTTCGTTTTATTTATATTTAAAAACAAATGAAAGCAAATGATACATTGAGAGTTTTCTTAAATATTTGGAAGTTGAGGTGTGTATATGTAAATGTTTTTACCAATTTTAGTTGTGTTCAAACCTTGTTAATGTTTTACCCATTCCGGTTTGTGTGTGTTGTGTGAACAGTTTAGGATGAAATAGGTAGATGAAACTTTGTAGTTTACAGTTTTAGACTGTGAAGAAGTATACGACACATGTATACGGTGCAGGAATTGTACAATGAAAACACAGAACAAACTTTTCATACTTCAATTTATAATTGCATAATGTTATCTGCTATTTACACATTAATTTGAGTAAATACAGTTGGTATTTCTACTTACTATTATTTCTTCTTACTGAAACCAAATGACTGTAACCACAACTAATGTGTCTGTAGATATACTTAGGTTTGTGCACATAGCACACGAATACCCCAGGATAATTTAATGCTTTTGATTTCTATTGACATCATAAACATCGATTTTGATTTACTTGTTATGTAGCATCCCTATATGGTGGTCTTGCCCATATCGTCACGTGGTTCCTTTCCAATGATTTCTTAGGAAAATTATTGCCCTTTTGTTAATAATATGACACGTTATAACTAAACTTGTTTTCGAGCGCATAGTCTCAGAAACTTGTGATTTGATGAGATTTGATATGTAGTATTCATATAGGTTGCACATATCTATATTGTCAGGTTGTCCAGCTACAATGGTTGTTCATGGAGTTATTTCCCTATTATTACATTAATTGTAATTAGCTTGTTGTCTTATCTATATAGTTACAATCAACCAATACACCGTGCATAGTCAGGAGTATCCTTCCCGTTCACTGATTCACTTGTTTAAGCGGGACCTGTGACTGACGTGTCTGTGAAAGAATTCCTATGATATAAACGTATGTTGTCGGGGACAGGCCTAGGTGCATTATAGTAAACCCAATCGCGATTACAAATTGATAAAATGCATATAAACGATTTCCTATCTTATATAAACATTATAGAACTAGCACTTACAACCTGAACATAACGAACTTCCCTTCGTTGTCTCCAGAATTAAGAACTGAGCAAGATCCCCATGCTCTATATTAGCCTGTTACACATGACTGTAGATGAGCACAATGAACAGGAATACTATAAGTGATATGGATTCTTACTGAACTTATGCGGTGTTATAAAGGATCAGTAAATAAATATTCGGGCTAAGCTGGCATAATCACATCGCAGAAATAAAACGCAATTACATATTTAAGAACTGAACATGATAATCGGGGACAACAATACGCACATGAATTTACCCCAGTTTTCCCAGAACGCTGCTCATATAATGACAAAGGGACCGAGAGGAGCTTACTTATTGGGGACCGAGAGGAGCTTACTAATTGGGGACCCAGATTGGCTGTTTTGATGGGCCTTATGTGGTATTGCTTGTTAAAGTCCTAAATGGGTTTGCATATTGGGATCTATATGGGCTACCTGTATTCATACATGTGGGCTTGTTTGTTGAAGACCCATGTAAACTGTCTTGTTGTGAACCAAACGCATTTGCTAATTGCAACACACATGGACGCTTTTGGTGGGACCCATATTGGATTTTATTATTTGACCCATTTGGGCTAGCATGTTGGGTACCATGTATGAATTGTTATTGGAAACAATACAGATTTGCTTGGACGGGGCCAAATTTAGTCTGATATGGGGCCCATCTGATGTATAAGTTAGGATAAACATCATATCGGGTACAAATATGATGGTTTACTGGCTGTCCCATATGGGCAAACTTGTTAGAAATCCGGGTGAGTTTGTTTAATTGGTTGTTCATGTGCCCGATATGGGGAAAATATAATGATGCAGATAACGTATATTTGATCAGCTATAGCCAATTACAGTCCATTTGCTGGTCAGAAGCTTACAGGGATGACGCCAACATGGATTCCTACCAAAGACTGTGCAGATGATCCACCGGCAGTCTCGAGTCACTTACGTAATTAACATTTAATAAAACCTTGATAAATCATGTTATACTGTAGTTTTAAATATATAGTATAATCAAAAAATAAAAATTAATAATAGATAAGGTTTAATATTGTTAAAAATCTGGTTCTCTTGAGTCAGTATTAATAGGGTTCGTCGGCATTATCTGCACTAACATGTATGTTGATAGATCGTTTCAACGGACGAATTGCACCATCGTGAATATGTTGAGGGGCCTGCACCGGGTGCGGTTCTTGAGCAAAGAAGATTGTATACATGTTCACAACTTCTTAGTTGATTGATAACTCATAGGATAGGCGCGCGACATTTATTTGATGTTTAATCGTGTTTGTCTTAATGAAACCATTACAAAATCTGGACGGGAGGCAACGAATCCATTATTCATTCTCAAGCTGATAATACAAGTCTTCCCTGGTGTATTGTACATTTTGTCGCATAGAAGTTTATTGTTATCTGCATTATATACCTGATCGCAGATTCATTTTACCACACTGTACACTTATCCACGTACATGTATAATATTAACAAATCTATAAATAGATAATGTACATGCTCCTATCTACATGTTAAGTACAGTGCAGATTTAGTTGTGTTGTATTCGAACGATACTATTTATAAAAGAGAGTTTCACAAATATTTTGGTGAGTACAAATACTTACGAATGTGTTTATTTAATTGGTTGGGATCAACCGTATATAATTTTGTTTGTAAAAATCGTGAACATTTAATTGAAGATTAGCGAGATAAATTGTACACGTATCAGTTAGTGGGTTAAATAAGAAAGGTGTATTCGTTCGTCGACTCAATCACACTGATAGTGCCATGACATCATCTCAGTGATAAGGTTCGTACAAAACATTATACGGTTAATGCAAAGTTTGAGGATAAGGAAACTTTTTAAATGTTGCATATTTCATCGCGAAGGTTCTTATCAAAACTTTAAACTGGACATTTTATGATGGTTATTAAATAGATATCTAAGTCAACAGAGAATACGACCACATGATCGTATTTTGAGGGAAATACCATCGATTCCCGTCTTTAACGTAAAGAAACGTAATCTCTGCGATTTATTAGGTTTGTATACAAACAACTTGTGTATGCTTTAGCTCATAGTGTGGCACCGTATGACGTCTTTAATTTACGAATTAAAGTTGATTAACTTGCTCAACCATTTAATCATAAATTACACTGAAAAAAAAAACGATTTTCGGAATATCGGGTCTTCTGAATATTGACCGTTCAAAATATTCAAGGCCTTCCAGATATCAGTCATCATAAATATCGGGGTTTGGAATGTCAGGTAGGCGCCTATAGGCGAGATAATGAAAGAGTCAATAATAACATATTTACATTTCTGATCGAAATACTGTCGAAGTTTTAGATACTTTTACTTATTCAAAATATGTCTCTGTTCTAAAACTTCTAGAGCCGGTGACGCATGCGCAACACCCAGTTATATACGTCATCACCATGGATTTGTTCACTGCGGTGGAGGCGTTCACACAAGTGATCACATACGTCATGTTCGTGGCTGGCGTGTAAGTGATTACGTCATAGGATTTGCGATATTGTTGCTGATATGAATTGTCACATTTGACGCATTATTTCAATTATTTTAACTGTTTCGTATCCACGAACAGTATGACCATGATACCACGATTGCTTTATCGGCATCAATTTGAAGTGAAGTAAATACTTTGGGGCTGGTTAAATCTTGGGCTAAATTCAATGGGTAGTATTGTCCATATTTATAACAAATATATAAATACATTCGGTTTATGTTGCTTAAATTTTTATCATCCTGAAGACGTTTAACAAAACTGTTTACGTCGATTGCCGGTGTCGGTAATGCGTCAGATTGAATGACATTTAACGAACGTATTTGTTGTCCCTTTAATAAATTATTTAAGCAGCTGTTTTCTAGCACACCTGGGCACTCATTGCTCATGATGAGCTTTTGGGATCACCTTTTGTCCTCGTCCGATGTGCGTCGTTCGTTGTTCGTCGTCGGTCGTCATTATTTACGTAACACTCCAAGTACAATTTATTATTTATTGAACAATTCTCACTTAAGTTTGTCAGAACATTAGTTCAAATGATATTTAGACCGACTTCAAAAATTTGTCGCATGGGGTCAAAAACTAGGTCACGAGATGAAATTAAAGAAAATAGCTTTTGAACAGTTTAGAAGTCATATATTGCCCGATCAGATTATCAAGAAACTTGATCAGAACATTTGCTCTCAGGATTTGTTGACTAAGTTCTAAACTGGGCCCGGAAACGTCGCAGTTATGTTGTCTCGGATCTCAGATGAGGGATTTGGGGCCTTTGGTTGTCTTGTTAAACTTCTAAATATCAAAGAGTAAGTTAATGTGCAAAGCAATTTCATATGATTAGTTTAGATAATCAAGAAATAAGGAAAATGCAAAGGAGCATATTTTGTATTGTCTCGATTTATTTTTAAATAAAAAAACAACGTTTGTTCACTTAATATGTTCGTAGCCACGCGCGAGCTGTAACCACCTTTGTATAAACATCTACGATACTTGTTTTGTAGTCCGCCATGTTTGGAGATGATCAAGTCGCGTGTCACTGAGGGAGTGCCGTACGCGTTCTTCTTAGCAGGACTCGTCAAGTAGGTCATGGTTACATTCACCGGTGGTTAGCGTGTGGCTATGATATTAATTAGTAAAAACATCATTTTGAATGAAAAATAATCAAGTTATAACGAAACAAATATATATTTGATAGTGAAAACTTGTTTTTCAGAGAAGTCGATTTCTTGTAATAATTTGATTATTTTTCATTCAAAATGATGTTTTTAATAATTAATACCATAGCCACACGCTAACCACCTGTGGTCAAAGTCATAGCAACTAGAGTTGCAGTTTAAACTCGGCAGAAGCTCTTAATTGTTGCAACGCTTGTATGGAACAAATTGGCAACTCTGGACCGTCAATAAGAGTTTCTCAAAGACAACCGTACTGTCTGTTTTGCTGTTCATGGACAGTTAACATGTGCATGAATGTCGTAAAAAGTTCGATCTTGAATTTGAACAATAAATAAGCTAGTTTACTCCAAAAAAAAAACATGTTTGATTAGCAAAGAGCTGCTGGTTTAATTGCGCGTAAGTTATTTAAAAGCGTTATCAAACTTTGAATGCAAATGCAGCAGCAAGGTTGCACTCGTATTAAACGCTCGATTGTGTTATAAAACGTATGATTGTTATTCCAGGTCGCTGTTGAATATTGGATACGGTGTGATGGTGGAAAACTCGACACTGATACAGATCAACGCGGTAGCCGGGTTTTTCAGCGTGTTCTACGTCGGTTCTTACGTCATCACATCTCGTAAAAAGGTAAAGATCTTCTGACCTTAAGTTATTGGTGACTTTTTTTTCAAGAGAGGTAAAACTAAATAATTTTATGAATACATGTTATGGGCGGGGCCTCCGCCAACTTAATCGTAAGAATTTTAAGGATGTGTCATATTTTAAGAAGAGAATTAAACTCGAGAATCTAATCGCGACTACACACAATTAATTACAAATATTTTATACTCGCTGGGCGCCTTTTATGCCCAATTAGTACACCTACCCTAAAAAACACTTTAAATATACCTTGTAATATAGGTAAACCTACCTTAAAGCAACACACACTTTTATTTCATACAATACTTACCTGATATTACAAAAAGGATATTACAATAAGGATTTCCTTTTTCTTAGTCCGCATTTTACACTACTCCGGTTTACCCGGAGAATACAACTGATGTTTTTTTCTGCGCATGCGCAGGTGTACTTCCGATTATAACACATGTTATTCAGTTTTCCTTTTTCGGCGAAACAGTTCGCATCGTTATTTTTTAGTTTAAAGTTTAATTTGTTTAAATTGAGGATAGAAGGAAAAGTTCTATTCTCGTAGACGTCGTGGATACTTATTATGTCTGAAGACGGTGAATTTTCGGACGATGGGACAAACCTGCCGAATAGTTTCGACATCGACGATTCGTTGTCAACAATCAAAATTGCGTCTGATACAAAGTCAGAGCACGTTGCGAGAAAGAAAAAAAGAAAATCTAAATATTCTCTATTATAAGCTAAGTTCGATAGACTGAAGGGCTTAGTTACACGTGTGTTAGGCAAGGTGGCCATCTCCACCGCATTCACAAAGCCATACAGATACAAACTCTGAAAATCGGAAACGGCATGCACCAAGCCATACAGAGACAAACTCTGATAATCGTGAACGTGAACGTTTTCAAGATGACGTTTTATTTATTTTGGCGATCGCCAATTCGGACGATAGTTTGTCGGATAAGACGAATAATAGTGAACATCTCGCTGAGACGACAAAACAGTGTATCTTTGACATGTTTGGCGAAGATGCATTGGTAAAACATAAACCGTTGAAGGAAGGCATTTGTCTGGATGACTCACAATTGAAGGTTCTCAACACGAGTTTTAGGTGTGATCAGCCTAATTTTTTAACGGCCTTCAATGAGGAATCAGTTGGCATGTTCCCAGTGGATGATTCGTGTGAAAAAAACACTAAAAGTGCCGTCTTAAGACGAGTTGGTGGACGGGTGCTTAACAAAACGTTTTGGGCAAAAGGCTTCCTTTGCGAAGAACAAAGGCAAAGTGCTATTTACACAGCCATGCTAAATGGTGGACAAGATCTGTTTCAAAGGTCAGCATGCAGCTCGTATGGGTATTGTTATGCAATATTACCTACAGCAAGGACTTGGTTGCCTTCTCACTTCGGTGCAAACCGAGGACTTGGAAAAAGATACCATAGTGCAAAAGGTGAAGGATGTGTTCGCCATTTCAACAAAAGTGCTTGACCAGCTTGGAAGGACAGGTGCTTTTCATCACATCGCCGAGCAGTTGCCATGACTGACACTGGGCTATATGAACAATATGACAATTTGCAATTTTCCAATTTATCTTTGTCAGGTGATGGTGTGTTTGGGCCTGGACTTGAGCCTTTGTTGAAGGCGAGAAAAGAAAGGAAGAAACAGGTCGATGACTTCATTCCGGATGTGAGACGTCCAAAACGGAAATTTTTATCGGATTTTGACACCGCAAATAGACCACGTTTTGAGTCATATGGCAAACCAGCAACATCCACAATTCCCCAGACCTCTGGACCCAATTGGAACAATTTTCCTATCCCAAAGGTCCAGTACAGGAGTCGTTTTGAAGAACCGTCGTCCAGTGGAGGCTTCCCTAGATCGTCCAGTAGAGGCTTCCCACGACAGGGGCAGTCATATGGGCGTGGTAAAAAAACTGACAAACCCACAGACAAATGACAAGGTCAGTATACATGTAAACAAATCGGAGATACCCGTTGGAGGGAGATTGACTCATTTTTAAGGGAAATGGCAAAAAATAACTACAGACCAATGGGCTTTGGACATTATAGAGCAGGGTCAAGCTGGAATTCAATCAAATTCCCATTTTCAAGGGCATAAAACATACAGTAGTTCCCAAAAAACATCACTGTTTAATTCTGAAAGAAATTAAGAATCTTTTGGAGAAAAATGTAATAGAAAAAGTTTCTCAGTCTCAAATGTACGAAGATTTCTACAGTACGCTGTTCCTAGTGCNGCCAAAGGCTTCCTTTGCGAAGAACAAAGGCAAAGTGCTATTTACACAGCCATGCAAAATGGTGGACAAGATCTGTTTCAAAGGTCAGCATGCAGCTCGTATGGGTATTGTTATGCAATGTTACCTACAGCAAGGACTTGGTTGCCTTATCTCTTTGGTGCAAACCGAGGACTTGGATAAAGATACCATAGTGCAAAAGGTGAAGGATGTGTTCGCCATCTCAACAAAAGTGTTAGACCAGCTTGGACGGACAGGTGCTTTTCATCACATCGCCAGGAGAGCAGTTGCCATGACTGACACTTGGCTATATGAACAATATGACAATTTGCAATTTTCCAATTTACCTTTGTCAGGTGATGGTGTGTTTGGGCCTGGACTTGAGCCTTTGTTGAAGGCGAGAAAAGAAAAGAAGAAACAGGTCGATGACTTGATTCCGGATGTGAGACGTCCAAAACGGAAATTTCTATCGGATTTTGACACCGCAAATAGACCACGTTTTGAGTCATATGGCAAACCAGCAACATCCACAATTCCCCAGACCTCTGGACCCAATTGGAACAATTTTCGTATCCCAAAGGTCCAGTACAGGAGTCGTTTTGAAGAACCGTCGTCCAGGAGAGGCTTCCCTAGATCGTCCAGTCGAGGCTTCCCACGACGACATGGGCAGTCATATTGGCGTGGGAAAACTGACAAACCCACAGACAAATGACAAGGTCAGTATACATGTAAACAAATCGGAGATACCCGTTGGAGGGAATGGCAAAAAATAACTACAGTCCAATAGGTTTTGGACATTATAGAGCAGGGTCAAGCTGGAATTCAATCAAATTCCCATTTTCAAGGGCATAAAACATACAGTAGTTCCCAAAAAACATCACTGTTTAATTCTGAAAGAAATAAAGAATCTTTTGTAGAAAAATGTAATAGAAAAAGTTCCTCAGTCTCAAATGTACGAAGGTTTCTACAGTACGCTGTTCCTAGTGTCAAACAAGAATGGGGAAATGAGGCCTGTAGTCAATCTAAAATCTCTAAACCGGTATCTCAGAAAACAGTACTTCAAAATGGAAACAATTGCTCAAGTGTTGAACCTAGTCGAGATAGGAGATTGGTCTGTGACGATAGACCTAAAAGATGCGTATCACCATATCATGATACACAAAAGTCATCGCAAGTATCTAAGATTTTGTTTACAAGGAGTAGCTTATCAGTTTTGGGCTCTCTGTTTTGGTCCCTCAACAGCTCCCAGGACATTCGTAAAAGTCAATTCTGTGGTAGAAGCTCATCTAAGAAAACTGGGTCTGAGGTTATCCAATGATCTGGACGATTGGCTGTGCCTAAACAAAATTCGCACTATTTTGTTACACAACTTATCCACAGCTCTCAACCTCTTGTCTCAACTAGGTTGGATTGTAAACATAGAGAAATCTCAGTTAGTGCCATGTCAGACAAATACTTATTAAGGAAGCCTTTTCAGTATACAGGAGGGTCTTGTTTATCCCACTCAAGTAAGACAAAAAAGTTTAAAGTTGGCTGTGACCAAAATTCTATCTGGAAATTTAACGGCCAGAGATTACATGGATCTTCTGGGTTTGATAGCCTCGTGTCTAGAACTGATAACCAAAACAAAATTGTTCATGAGACCTATACAACTTCATCTTTTGGAGCACTGGAATCCAAAGTACATGTCTATGAACTTTAAAGTGAACATTACTCCACAGCTTGCTCAGCATTTGAATTGGTGGTTACAGGATAAGAACATAGTCAAGGGCAGATTTTTCAGCAAAATGTCTTTTCAAGTAACTCTAACCACAGATGCAAGCAAGAAGTGGGGGTGGGGTGGTCATGTAAACAATTTCAATAGCCAGGGTCAGTGGTCTGTTCAAGACAAGAGGATGTATATCAATGGTCTGGAGATGAAGGCAGTGATTTTATATTTAAGGCATTTCCTATCACGCTTGAAGAGTCACAATGTACTGATCAGATCGGACAATACCACTGTTTGTCAATATATCAATGGTCAAGGAGGGGGGACAAAGTCTTCCAGTTGTGCCATCTAACTATGGAACTATGGGAGTTGGCCTTAAACACAAAATCAATTTGAAAGCGGTTCACATTTTGGGGTCTCGAAATTTCCAAGCAGATGCACAAAGTAGATACAGAATCAGTCCATCAGAATGGTCTCTGAACAGTTCGGTGGTTTGGAAAATTTTCAATCTGTGGGTTCAACCTCAGTTGGATCTTTTTGCAACATTCGAGAACAAACAAACTCCTCTGTTTTGTTCATGACTTCCCCACCCGCAAGCACTTGCTTTGGATGCTCTGTCAATAATATGGCAGAACATGTTTGTTTATGCATTTCCGCCAATTCAGTTGTTACCCAGAGTTCTGACTCATTTACAACAGTCTCAGTGTACAATGATCTTGATTGCCCCTTTATGGCCGAGACAACTGTGGTATCTGACATTATTGAGTCTGTTGATAGCATGTCCAATCAAATTGTCTCCCCTGAAAGACCTGTTAACTCAATGCAAGGGTCTGGTCAGTCATCCAGAACCGGAGGCTCTGGAGTTAACTGCATGGTTGTTATCGACAGAAGTTTCTCTACAAAAGGGTTTTCAAAAGACACTAGAACCTTACTTGCCAAATCTTGGAGGAAAGGTACACAAATGGATTACACATCAAAATTTAGACAATTCAATAGCTGGTGTAATTAACAACAGATTGATTCATATTCAGCATCTGTAGTGAATTGTGCAGATTGTCTGACATTCTTGTTTAATAATGGATTTAAATACAGAACCATTAATGAATATATATCCATGTTGTCGACAGTAATTGTTCCTTTTGATAATATACCTATAGGTCAACATCCTCACGTTATCACTTACAATCTCCAGATGGTTAGTATCCATTATCAAATTTTCTCACAAGCCAGTGAATAAACATTCAGGAAAGGTTACTGGACATTCCACAAGAAGTGTTGGGCCCTATTGGGCTTTATTCAAGGGCGCATCTCTCAAGCAGGTTCTAGGGGCGGCAGATTGGTCAAGGGTGACCACTTTTACAAAGCATTATTTGAATCTTGTGAATTTTAACTTTTTTAATGCTTAAGTAAGCATGATGTATCACGAAGGTGCGCTTATTCGGCGGACTGCCATACCGAAACGATTAGGTTATAACTGCAAAGCATTAGTTTTTGATGCATAAACATGTAAAATAGGCGGGTTGTGACTGTTATTTCTGGTTAATATGCTTTAAAAGACTACAAGTGAATAGACACCACTGTCACCAAGATAGTTTTCAGTGGAAAAAAGGGAAAGAAAGTGTTTCAGTCATCAAATTGGTTAGTTTATATACTTGATTTAATTCACAAAATAACCCCCACCTCCTGGGATATTGCTAGTTAATCTAGAACATCCTTATTGTAATATCAGGTAAGTATTGTATGAAATAAAAATGTGAAAATTGTATACAAATTATAGTTTTATGAATAAATTCTAACCTGATATTACAGGTTTCCCACCCTCCTCACCTCATGTTATTTTGTCTATCCTTGTAAACAGTTTCGCCGAAAAGGAAGACTAAATAACATGTGTTATAATCGGAAGTACACCTGCGCATGCGCAGAAAAAAACATCAGGTGTATTTTTCTGGTAAACCGGAGTAGTGTAAAATGCGGACTTAGAAAAAGTAAATCCTTATTGTAATATTCTTATTGTAATATCAGGTGAGTATTTATTCATAAAACTATAATTTGTATACAAATTTAACATTTTTTCCCTTTTTTATATTTTTTTTAATGTTTTGTTTAACCAGATCTTTATGTACTTGTGTAATGCTACTTCATACTAGTTAACCTTTACATCGTGTTTGAAATTAACACTGTTTTAAACATATTGTTTACACATCAATAATAGTCAATTTAGATTATATGTACCTCAACTAATATCCAAATTTGACTTACTTATGAATGAGAATAATAAACTGTTCTTTGCAATCTTGCAAAATTTATTACAATTATCTTAAAAAGTGTAAAAAATAGCCACCTGGCAAACCCCTAAATGAAAATAAATTCAACAAAAGTGCATATACTATGTATTATCAACATGTTTTTGTACCTGTTCATTTGTTTCAGGTTGTAACTTATGTTTGCACTTTCTCAAATATCACATGACCCACAGCCTGGGCATTTATATGTATATATATTTGTAAACTCATATCACATATGTATGTGCTGAGTACTAATAAACTGTTGAAACTGTTGAAACCAAAACATGTTAAACAGATATACTCTTTCGTGTATTTTAAATAATATGTTATATGCAAAACAATTTCATGTTTACGATGGAAATAAAAATTGGAATTACAAAAAAAATATATAAAAGGATGTTTTAATTGTGTCTGTGACTCACAACCAGGGCGCCCCTCTCCAACAGCTGTTTGTGTGTATGATGCTCGTGGTGGCCGTGCACCTTTATGTGAGCCGCTTGGTGCCGGAAGTGAACCGCCAGGACCACGTGGGACTCATACTTCTGGTCCTCTCCACCGTCACGCTGCTCACACCGTGGATAGAAGTGGTAGGGACACTTATATCGTCATCAAATTTGTGTAAACCCATTTAGTTAAGCTCGATTGCATTGAAAGTACTAACTACTTTTTTTTAAACACTCTCGAGTCTGTTTCCTGGGCTTACCGGTCGATAGGCAGACACCATATCCATTACACCACGGCGTTCTGTTGATCATTAACCCTTGGTCAACAAATGCTGTTTATATATCTTGGTCGCTTGTACTTATCGTGTCACTGTTGGTAAAGTTCTGTGTAGATTGACATCGACAGTAATTTATCGTACTACAAAGCCAATGCATTTGTCTTTTCGCGGTTTTCGTGCAATTTTTGTAACTGCAGTATTTGTTTGTAGTCAAGTATCAAATGAGCAATTTGCTTCAATACATACTTTTCCTAAAACGCTTTTGTAACAAAGCGCAACAAAAAAATGCGGCAGCTTATACCGAATGTCGTCTTCCAACTTTCAGAAGTACTGCGTTTCCCAGAAGTCCGGTGCAAGCCTGTCCCTGGTGATGTTGGGTGCAGGCATCGCGTGCTGCATGGCATGGTTCGCGTACGGATACCTCCTGCACGACTTCTACATATACGTAAGTGACGTCTGAGTTCTACTTAAACGTAAGTGATGTCACCGTGGCGTAGTGGATATGGTGTCCATCTAGCGATCGGGAGGTCACAGGTTCGATCCCAACTGAGGGAGCGTTCTTTAGATCTCCCCATAGACAATAAGTACTGGTTCAAGTCCCAGGCATTGGACTCGAGAGCGTTTTAAATAAGCCTTATGCCTCCTATGCAATCGAGCTAAAATAAATAAGGTAAAACTAAGTGATGTCAGACATCTACTTCAACGTAAGTGACGTAAGACTTCTACATATACGTAAGTGACGTCAGATTTCTTCATTTATGTAAGTGACGTCAGACTGTTATATAAACGTACGTGACGTCAAACTTCTATATAAAAGTAAGTGATGTCACAATTCTACATATATGCAAGTGACGTCAGACTTCTACATATACGTGAGTGACGTCAGGCTTCTATATAAACGTAAGTAATGTCATACTTATACATATATGTAGATGACATAAGACTTCTATCTAAACGTAAGGGATGTCATACTTCTACATATATGTAAGTGACGTCAAACTTCTATATAAACGTAAGTAATGTCATACTGTTACATATATGTAATTGGTGTCCGAGTTATATAAACGTAAGCGATGTCAGACTTCTATATAAACATAAGTGACGTCAGACTTATATATATACGTAATTAGTAACATATACCTATGACATATAAATAATCAACATCAGACTTTTACATAAACATAAGTGTCGTAAGACTTTTGACGTCAACATTTAATAAATATGAATTATACATAAGTGACATCATACTTCAACACATACATAAGTAACGTCACACTTAAGCATAATTATATGTTAGTGACTCCGGACTTCTTTCATGAACGTATGTGACATTATACTTACACGTAAGTAAATTAATATTATTAAGTGCTATACTTATCTTAAAATATGCACATTCATAAGTCAGATTTGAGACGTAGACGTAAATCACGATTTCTACATAAGAGTACGTAACTTACGTCAAATTACATTATACGTTTTACATGTAAATTACACAATAAATAAGTGACGTTTGATTTGACATAAACGTAAGTGATGCCAGCTCTCAAACCATCTACTAGATACACCAGTATTGTAAGCTTTTTGCATGCAGATATAGTAAATGTACTTGGCCAAGAAATAGTCATTAACATGAATATAATATTTACTTTAAATTCCCTCCCATAGATGGGAACATTGACGTACTTATGTTTGTCTGCGATTGGCTATATCTTAATTGATTGTAACGAACTGGTAGCGCTTACACTTAAACAAAATGTTATTAAGAAAATCAGTATTTATTCATCCATTTTTTTACTTATATCAATATTAGAGAAAACATGTTAAATTACAAAAGTACAGTCACAAATAGGATAAACCGGGAATGTTTGTACAAACTTTTAAATACAAGTGCAACAAAAACAGATATATAACAACGTGATTAACTGACGTTACATGGCATGATTCGAAAAGCTCAAAACACCCCACAGTTCACACCTTTGCTTTGTTGGAGTTTAATATTAACTGTTAGTACGGACGCGTGCTGCGAGTTTTTGAAAATCCATCAGTTACTGTTTCAGAGTCCCAATCTGCTAGGGTTGTCCTCATATGTAGGCCAGATATGGGTGCTAGCGGTGTACGGACGGGCGAAACCAAGGGACAAACTGGAATAATACAAAGTTATTGGTAGCCACAGTTTGGTCACGGACGGGCAAAACCAAGGGACAAACTGGAATAATACAAAGATATTGGCAGGCACAGTTTGGTCACGGACGGGCAAACCCAAGGGAAAAACTGGAATACTACAAAGTAATTGGTAGCCACAGTTTAGTCCTTATATTAAAAGCCAGTATTTGCTCAGGATATTTTAAGAAATGTTATAAATTTAAGACATTCTGTCATTATCTGAAATAAGTTACTATATGCGTATGACTTGTTCAGTATCCTTTGTATTTGCATTTCATTTGCTTATTCCGCAAATAAATGAGTATTGAGGGTCATACAACCCAGGAATAAAAGTTTGGCTGAATGACTTGAATTACCTCTGCATGAAGTTTAATTTTGGTTTCAATTGTTAACGCATTAGCATGTATATCCAGGCTATATGGATATGTGATTATTAAAACAAAAGACAAAGTGTATTGGAAACCAATGTAGTCATCTATTAATATGCAATAACTTTATTTGTATGCCAGTACCATAATGCAAAGAAGTTATATAGTGTTCACCCTGTCATGTGTGTTTGTGCGTGAATGTTTGGGTCCTGCACATAACTTAATTGTATATGATTGAATTAAAAATTAATTGGAACACACTAAATATATTCATATGAAGATGATGCGTTGATTATACCTAATGCGGCCGGCATATCTCCAGACCTGCCTGCGCAATCGTGTAGTCTGGTCTGGAGTTACCCTGGCTGAATATGGCATAAGACCCACTTTCGCATGACGCGGCTTATATATGGATATAGTGAAAGTAGGAGTTTGTGTCCAGCCTATAACTTCTATGGGCAGATTGGTATTTCAAAAAAAAAAAAACTGGCAAAAACAATCATTTTATCAAGATGTTGATCTGCATCAGTTATGTTGTTTGCTTTAAAGTCATGGTCACATTAAGGTACTACGTATGTGTTATAACGGTTACACAGGTAGATATCATGCTCATAATGTTTACTAATAGATGTATTTTTCACACGATGTTTGTCACACAGCAATCAGTTCTGTACCCAGCGGCATGTTGTGGGGTGTGTGTGTTCTATGAACACATCTCTAGTCTTCAATTGTGATCAAATAATGATTATGACTTTCATATTTTAAATAATGATTATTTTTTTTAACTTTTTGTTGAATTTTGAAAACGTTTTTTTATGTTAAGTATGAGAAATATATATTATGACAACTACTGTGAAATGTAGTAAATTTGATACCGATCAACAATTATTCGACTATTTAACAAAAACACGTGTAATCTAATTTGTATTCTATGTTATGCAAGTATAATGCCAAATAAAAGCTCATAAAAATTACATAGAGATGAGTTTCAATTTTGATTGTATATATTACATAAACAATAATAAATCACGCCCTAATTTGACAGGTTTGAGACGGTGTACAATAATTAATAAAATTGTGAATATGAAAATACATATAGGATCTTGCATGAGTGGTCGTTTTGTATTGAATTTATTAAACGAGTCATCTAAATGAAGATAAAAACGAGGCTTGCCGAGTTTTTATCTTCATTTAGATGACGAGTTTAATAAATTCAATACAAAACGACCACTAATGCAAGTTTTTATTTATAACATGACCAACAAAATGCTTTAAAACACAAATGTATTCCCCTCCGTGCCATATAGAGGAAAGGTCGATATCTATAACGAAGCAGCAATGCGGTCATTGTGATGGTCTGGATCTAGGCTGGCTGCATGCATATATATGGAATAAGACCAATTTTGACATGTTGCGGCTCATACTTAAACCTTTGCATGCTGGGAAATTTGGCTAATTTGCATAGTTATATAACTAGTGAAATAACACCCGTGTAATAAACAAAATTGAGCATTACGTTATTTCACTCCTGGCGCGTAAGTCATGTTACAATTTAGTTTATTGAGTTTCATTTCTTATATATTCGATTCAGCAGTGACAGTACCAACTAAATAGTTACTGCTTTTCTAGTAAATATGCGTTTTAACCGGAGCGAACGCCATAAACATGTATAGAAAGGTACAATATTGTTCTTTCATGCGAGGCCGTTGACGGTGACGGTCTCCGAACTTTTTGCACTCACCATGCACAATCTTAAACTGAAACAAACAGATAAATATACACTTATTGCACAAATTGAAAATATTAAATTAAAATTGACGTGTGATGTATTGAACTGTTACGTCGAAACTTTGATTTATTTTAAATCATTGAATCATATTATTTCTGTTTGTGTTTATATTTTAGCAAGATTTAAACTTATAGCGTCAACACTTATATATATATATATATATAATTGAGTTGAGACATGCATACCATTACGATACATAGGTCAGAGGGAAACACATGAAAGAACACGGAAGATTATTGGTCAATTCTGTGTGAAACGTCATGTTTTAGTATCGGCGGAATTCGACGCCGCGTATGATAGGCTACATGTCAAAATTTCTACAGTTTTTTTATAAAGTACAATGAGTTACAATGTTAAGCTTACCAAGACAAAGACGCCACCATTGTCCGTGTTAAATATGAAGACAAAGCCACGTTACTTTTCACAGTGATTGAGTAAACAAATATATTAATACAAGGACGAAATATTTACAGGTATCTTTACTGTCAGAACGTAGCGGACAGCCAGTTCAGAAAAACAAGCATACACGACATATATATTATCAAATTCATTTATTTTTTATTAAATCCCACTGCAAAGGGGATAATTTGTGTATACATAACTAAAAATCATTGCACTACTTACGTCCCTTTCTTTGCTACCGATATTGTTCTCTCGTGATATTTCCAAGTTTACATACACGACTTCATAAGCTCGTGTACTTAGCTACAAGTATATTTAACAATTTGCCCCATACACATTGTTTTCCGACCGATTTTCAAACAATGTATGGTATATATGTACATTAAAGTCACGTTTGATGTCAATGTATAAAACATACAAGCTACAACCTGACGTTCAAGTATATTTTTTGAATCATACTTATCTACTGTGGAATGTCGACGTGCATGTTGTAATAACGTTTAATAGCGCCCTAAAATGTAATAAACGTTGTTCTTAGCTGACAATTGTCTATCATCAAATCATAAACAAACACTCTTCAGTAAGATACTATTATAAAAGGCTGTTAAATATGTTGTAATGACACTGATGAATGACAAACAAAAACTGTCACGGTGTGGTACACAACTGACGAACTAAACGATTAATTAGTCTTTAAAATTAAGAACACATTTTATTTGTGTTCATTGGGTAATGTGGCTATGTTACGAGCTATTACACTCCTGGTCGTTTTTACTCATTATTCTGCACATCATTTTTATTCATTTTAACTGTTTACATAAAAAGTCTGGGTCACCAACTTTGTAAAAACTATTTCTAATGTTAAAAGAGATTATATTAAATCTGAACAGCCATTGATTTCTTTAAACAATTCTCGCGAGTAGGCCCGAATTGATAAATTATTATTCTGCATTGGCAAACCACGACTTACAAACTTATGCATTCTTAGTTACGTCGAAATCTGAATAAAAGTGTAATCATATGAGCCGTGTTCTGAGAAAACTGGGTTAAAAAATGTGTGTGCGTAAAGTGTCATTCCAGATTAGCCTGTGCAGTCCGCACAGGCTAATACGGGACGACACTTTCCGCCTTAATTGTATTTTTGCTAAGAAGAGACATCATTTAAACGAAAAATTCCATAAAAGCGAAAAATTTATCGTCCCTGATTAGCCTGTGTGGACTGCACAGGCTAATCTGGGATGACAATTTACGCACAAGGATTTTGTCCAGTTTTCTCAGAACACGCCACATATTATCTTGAAATAATAATAAATTTGTTTAAGCCTAAAGTGTCTCACTGCCATCAAGATCTAAAAGATAAAGACATAGGTATTGGAGGAAAACAAAATAAAGCCTCATATATTTAAACAGAATGTTGATTTCGCAGAGTACTAAAACAATAACAGATATGTTAAATGTTGTGGATAGTTTGTTCATGCTTTAATATTTGTGTTATTATCTTACGTTATTGTATGCCCTTTTAACGGCTTAAATTTTCTATGACACGACAACATAAGTGTTTTTGCATATCTGGATGAAGTAGTTCGTGTCCGCTTACTGCAAAGATTCAACGCTGCAAAAAGCATATTTTTAAGTGTCAACGCTTCGCATCTGCTGACGTCTTTGCTTTTGCAACACCTCCGTAAGCATGTCTGAAAATCGGGTTAAGTATTATATCCTGAATCTATATTATATCCTGTATCTCATATAAAGAAAAATTGCAAAGTTGTAACCTCAGGCCAAAATAAAAAATGCCATTTGTGTCCACTAACATCACAATAAGAATGACGATAAGTAGGCAGACTTTATTTTTTTCTTCAACATTTGTTTGATGATTCCCACTTTAATACGAATATGTTAGACATGCAGACATATTCCCAATCTTTATTTATAAGAAGTCAATATGTATTGTTGTTAATTTAAAGTTAATTTAGCAAAACATGATCGCATATAACAAACACAAAATCAAAATTAATAGTTTATTTAGTGAATATGATCGCATATAACAAACATTAAATCCAAATGAATAGTTTATTAATTGAATATGATCAAATTGAGCAAACATGATCACACACTTAACCTTATATACCAGAACATGTTAAGAGACTGCACACAAAATAAGGTTCGGTCGGGTTAAGGGAAACAAACAACTTTTTTTACGCCTAATGGAAATGTTATTTAAAGTATACCAGGGTTTTTGGTTTAAAAAAATGCCGTTTTGACGCATTTGGTCAGTAAGTGTCTTCCGGAGAGGTTGAACTCTGTCCGGTGTAGGAAATAAATCATTAGTCATTTGCTTTTAATGGATATACGAATATAATTCGGGCAAGGTCAGAACCTACGCAGTTGCATGCATTGTAAAGGTTNCTCTTACAGCATCATGGATCACATGAAAAATAATCATCATCATCATCATCATCATCATCATCATCATCATTATCATCATCGTCATCATCATCATCATCATCATCATCATCATCATCATCATCATCATCATCATCATCATCATCATCATCATCATCATCAACAACAACATCATCATCATCATCATCACGATCATCATCATCATCACAATTATCATCATCATTGTCATCATCATCATCATTATCAATTGGCTTTAATAAACAATCGGATGTTAACCAGAAATGCTTTCCATTATTGTTCATTAAAAATCGTGTATTCATATCCTCCTGCATGTTGTGATGAGAGATAGCACTTGTGTTTCGGATGGGCTGACCATCTTTGAAAGGACAACGAACAACTTAAACTCTTACAGCATCATGGATCACATGAAAAATAATCCATAAATTAAAATAAGTGTTTATTGATATCCTGCATTAAAAACATTCTCCATAATGTGATGAAAGATAAATTAGATGTTGATGACGAATTTAACTTCTTCGAATGGAATCTGAAACATCCCGTTTCTTACCACGTCCTTGTAATCAGGAAAAATAATGCATAAATAAATAAAACAATGTATAAAGATAGTGCTCTTTAAGTTTCTGTTTAACAGCAACCTTCATGTTGCGATAAAAATAGGATACGTGGGATGAGGCTCCTAGAAACGGAAACAAATCACTTCATTGCATGACCCATGCTTGTTCAAATGAAGATTCTTGAGATAAACAATATTTAACCTCAAACACAGTCTGTAGCTGATGGCAACAATAATGTATCTCCAGATCATTCACATAATGAAAACAAGATGATTTATTTCATGAACTACGCAAAATATACCAAGCGTTTTATTTTAAGTTTGGTTTCAAAATATAGGGTTTTATTAAAACCGTTGGTTCACGAAGTGTCACATTCATCATTTATTTTGATGTTTTAAAACGTTTATATAAATGTTCATGACTCATTGTTGATAAAGATTTACTGAGTTATCAATCATTAAGGTATTACTTACTTCTACTCTATATTAGATCAAACCTGTTTATTTTTTTTTAAATAATTTCTGTCATCTTACTATACGTTTTGTTTCTATCCTGGATAAATGGCTTTATTTAATATACGAAAATAGCCTAGTTACAGCTTACAAACCCATCGACAAGCGCACAAATATATTTACAATTTTGATAATGATTAACACGCAACATGGACAAATCAGATGTATTAGTTCAATGAAGTACTTACAGCAAAGGAAAAAAAGAGAGCATATACGCTTTAAATGGCAGCCATGCATTGCCTAATCATAAACCAACCAAGTATATACAATGAATTATAATGGGGCCATAAATCAAATAATTGTTGAATTAATTGAATTTAATAACGACCTTAATTAAGACGATACCAAGACGTTAACACGTTTACTCGTGTCTGCTTAACTGCAAAGACTACCGTTAAAAAGTATATTTTAAAGTGTTAGCGATTCGCATCTGCTGATCTGTTTGCTTTTGCAAAACATCAGAGAGTATGTCTGCAAATCGGCTTAAGTATTATATCCTGAATCTAAAACGTTATATCCTGTTATCAAATGAATAACAAGTGTAAAGTGTCAACTTTAGGCAAAATTGAAAATGTCATTTGTGTCC
>VMBQ01000602.1:188253-245753 GCA_007657795.1 Dreissena rostriformis | reverse complement strand
TAGGGTACATACAAATTAATCACATAGCATCATAATTCAAATTAAATAGCAATAAAAGAGCACCCAGTTCAATTTAATTACTTATTAACTACTCAATTGCAATACACAAAACAGAACCGTACTTGTTTGAGGCATGTGGATATGAACCAAAAACGAACATCAACTACATTTTGTTCTTATCAAAAAGCTTAAGAGACATTTCAACGTCTTGTACTTAACATTCAGATCATCGACGTGCAATGCAGGGAGAAGCCGTGATAAGGTGGCTAAAGCCCAAATCTCAAAGCTTGGTTCTGTATGTATTTCTTTAGCCCCATAAATAGTACAGTTGAATAGTATTAAATAAGTTCAATGGTCTTAAATTCCACTGCAAATGCAGTCGTAGACACGAGTTTCTCCTCTCCGCTCTGTGCACCTCCCGATTTAACCGGGACTGATCAATTAAACATACAACTGCTGCGCCCACAGGCCTATAACCAGGTCAAGTATAACGTCCTTCAGCTCAGACGAATGGAAAGTTTTACAAACCATGAATGTCGAGCATACAGCACTTGCTGGCTTATCGGATAAACGCATTTTCGCAAATCTGATGTAAAGGTCAAATCTTAGTGGCAAAATAAAAAAAAAAATCGGTGAGCGATGGACAAACGGGAAAACATCCTGGTAATTTNTCTGGTTTAGAGCGTGGTTTTATTTCTATAAGTTATGGGAAAAACATCAAACAGAACACTAATGAATTGATTAATTATGTGATTTCCGCATTGGAACGGTGAATGCAATGAATTGGGGTTTAAAATCAGTCAAACGCAGTCCTAGCTGGCTTAACATATTATGAATCAAATAATCAATATATGACGAATTTCTATCTCCTCATCACAAAACCCATCTTCTGTGGGCGATGAAAATCCTTGTCATATCGATACAAATCCGGTTGCCAACGCAAATTTCAAAGTGTTTCTATCAGTCAAATAAAGGTTTTTCAGATAGCATCGCGGATTTTCATCAATTGTCTCTTCATATTCAAGGCCAGACCGCAATAACAGCTCAAGATTGCTCTATTTCGTAGACATAGCAATTCAAAGTCAAGGCCAGTCATTTGACTGCAATAACAGCTCAAGTACGCTCTCAATCGGACATTTATATATATGAAACGTTGTATTACTTTGAAATAATAAGCGTGATGAAGCTTATACAATGAGAAGTAACATTATTCTTATAGGAATTATTTCAACTATCTCTCCGAAACAGTAAGTTTTTTTTTAATACATGTGTATTTTGTTTTTATTATCTATATATAGCAACATATTTAAATGTTTGTTGTACTTTCACAATTTGTCTATAAATATTATTGTTTTATACGATATGACTTGTATTTTCCAATTTTACTTATGTTAATCTCGAAATCAAGCAAATATTGCATGCTACCTACCCCACGTGCCAAAGCGTCCGATCGTCACGGATGAATTATTTTATCGTTAGCTTGCACCGAATGTAGGCAAATCATCGCATATACAATTTTAAATGAAAATCTTTACTTGTAAGAGAGAGAGATAATCAAGTTTGAAAAGTGTTGCGTAAGAAACGTCTCCAATTCACTTGAAGGTAATCTGCAATTTGCCAAAACATGCGGTTGCGCTCCTGAATACTCGTATGAGCCATACATTTTTGAAAACTAGTTTTATGTTATCCTGATGTAAGAACCCACATTAAAGTAATCAAAATCAAAATCTTAACTAGTAACTGAGATACTTAAGTTTCAAAAGTGTTGCGTTAGAAAAATTTCCAAGTGTATATTATCGTTTTTATACTAGATGACTCATTGTATATTACAATTCTACTTGTGTTAAACTATAAATCAAGCAACCGTTGTTGATAAACATAAAAACGTTCGTACCAGTTGATAGTCTTTACAATCTTTCCTTGATTGAATGTCCAAGAACATAGTATTCAAAGTATTCAACGTTACCGCGGCAGACATAGACATTTTGTACATTTTCGAGACTTTCGTGAGTAAATAAGGAGATCTACATCTCTATACGATACCCTATACAAACTCGCCGAAAATTACAGCACTTGTCTAAGCTTTAATGCCCTGACAGTTTACCACAATCAACTGTGAAAAGCAGACCGTGTGGATAATTAAATATAAAGAACTGTGTTGATACTGTACACGATAAAATGTGAATTCTACGAAAATACCGGATGTATAAATGATGCGAATTTTCTCAGTTATAATCTAAATTCAAACGTTTGATTATTTTTTATTTGTAGGAAAGTCTAAGTTGCAAAATGAAACTTGTTGTGCTGTTGTTTCTTTCGACGCTGTCGATAATTGTACTGGTGGCAAGAGGATACCCGTTTTACACGTCATATGATGACGTCATGCAGAATGACTTCTACAACATGCGTCTTCCAGCTGACACCTTGTTTCAGCTGTTCAAAGTCGTGAACGGTAGATAACACGTGCATTATATTCTTTGTTTGTAAATGAATAGTATTTTGAGGAAGTTATTGTTCATGAGTGAATTTACAAGTCATATTATGTAATGTCTGAGATATTCGATCTCAAAGACGGCAGAAGGCATCAAACTATTGTACTTATTGTTAATTCAACTATCATAATGCATTTAGAAATTAGCTTAATATGTTAATTTTAGTTTTCATAACATACAGATCGTACGTATGAAAGTTTGGCGGAGGAGGAGAAACGACGTCAGATTTTTGCGGACAACGTCAGGTATATCAACAAACACAATATCAAGTACGTCAGTGGGGAATCGACGTTTTATCTCGGGATAAACCGCTTCTCGGATATGGTAAGCATTGTGATTTCAAAATAAAATTTTCATCTAGCAACAATAGAAAAACACGCATACTTGAAAAACACTATTGATTGATAAATTATAGATTTAATAGCCGCGTATATTTTAGTTTTTAACAACACACGAACATGTTAACAAGTATCGTTTTAGTGTGTGCTGTTTACATTCAGACATACGAAGAATTTGTACTTGAATACGCGAATCTCGTATCCAGTGAATTGTGGACTAGAAATGGGACGATATTTCGTCCGCCTGAAAATTATTCGCCTCCATCTTTTGTTGACTGGAGAAAAGAAGGATATGTGACGCCCGTCAAGGATCAAGTACGTTTACATTTAAAGCACGCCTATGCATAGAATGAAGGGTAAACAAAATCGTTGCCTATAACAGTTACTTTAATAAAAGATCTGAGCTTGGCTAGCTGCTATCAATGTTTGGCAAATATCAATGAAACGGTAAAACTGATTTCCTTAAGTTTATTTGCAATCATTGTTTTTATAAGCTTTGGATCAACTAAAATGTGTCACTGATAATCATTTGGTGGTGACGGGATCAACAAAGCCATTTATAAACTTTGCAAGGCAATTTTTGAATTATATGTGAGCTTCAGAAGGAAAACCTTTGCGATCTATAAGCCTTTAGAGGGTATATTACTCATTCCCCCCCNGAAAGAAAGAAAAAATCCATTGTATATATTTTTCTCTTAACAATTTCATATCTCAAAAGCTTTGATTCTTTAAAATGCTTCCGTAATGAAAGTTACTAAATATTCTTACTGTTTACAAGTGTACATGTCATCGATAATACCTTTTTAAGCAATTTTCGATTTCCGACATGTTTTCGTTTTATCAATTTATTTATGTATATTTCAATCTTGCTTGTATAGGGGTCCAACTGCGGTTCGTGTTGGTCTTTCGCAGCTGTGAGTATGGGACTTTGTTCATGTATACCTACATTTTAAACTGACACATTATGATACCAATATTAAATCAATAGTATATGCACTATAGTATCAAAACAATTAGTTACAAAGAGGGAAAATCATTTTAAAGCTGTCGTTAATAAAACGGGTCTATTAATTATCGGTCAAATAATGAAGAAAAAAATCATCAATACAATTTAATGACGCGAAGTACATTTTTATTTATCAGACTGGTTCCATTGAGGGTCAACATTTCCGAAAGACCGGTACACTGGTGTCACTCAGTGAACAGCAACTCGTGGACTGTTCGAAAGCTTATGGTAATAAAGGTTGCTCCGGAGGTTATGCTGCCAACGCCTTCCAATATGTAATCGCTCAAGGGGGCATTGAGGGCGAGACGGACTATAGATACAACGCAGATGTGGGTTACATTTTAATTTAGGCATGAGACAATATACGGGTTTTTATAATAGATTATAACTGGAGCAACATCAATCTTTACATTCTTACACTTTAAATCTATTGATTCAAACAAAATCAAATTTCAAATGAGCTGATCGCGAAAAACAAAACAAATACAACTACTGTCTGTTGATTTAAGTAATCCTTTTTTAAACAGGACAAAAACCCATGTTCGTTTAGCAAAAGCAAGGTGCGGGCCACTATCCGTGAAGTCATCATGGTAGATCCGGGTGAAAAGAACCTAGAAACTACAACCGCCTCTGTCGGTCCTGTTTCTGTAACGATCTTGTGTAATCTGAACTTCCAGCATTACAAAGGAGGTAGGATTTAGTCGACAAATACATGGTAGAATCCTGTCGTGTACATGTGATTAACGTGTTAATAATAAATGATGTCAAAATACAATACATAATTTACAATAAATTTCAAGACGTTACACTATTTGAAGAATATCCACTATATATATACATATTCACCAAATGTGAGGATAGATTGTTACTTAACAACTATTTGCTATGTGAGTATAAATATAATAGTGAAAATCAACCCTTTTCTCGTTTAAGGTGTTTTCGATGACCCATCCTGCTCCAATGCAACCGCTATCCACGCTGTGCTCGTGGTCGGTTACGGGTCCAGCCCCTCCAAATACTGGCTCGTAAAGAACTCCTGGGGCTCCAGCTGGGGTGAAGAGGGCTACATCAGGATAGCCAAAGACAGAAACAACATTTGCGGCATCGCTACGAAACCCGTATATCCAGTTGTGTAACTATTGTTCAAACGTGTTATTTGAAAGCCAATCATGTTTTGACTTCAATTAAACACATTCTTTACCAAATGTTGGACGCCACATTTTTATCGTCTTTAAAATATGCTTTAAATGTTTTAATATCACTTAATCTGTTTATCCATTAGTAAAACAAACTAAAAGGTTAGTTTATTGGCAAAACCTTTTATAATAGCATTCCAATTTATTTGCCCTGTCAAATGAAAATAATAGACGTTTACCGGTATGTGTTTGTTTTGGAAACCCCACTATTCAGTATGTACATCAACGATGACACTGATTGAAGTGACAATCAAATTGTTATAGTTTCTATTCACTGTGATTTTAACAGGATTTTAAATGGGTCGTCTTTTTTTTGTAACCCCAGATTAGCGTGTTCTTCTAAAATCTTCCCCTTTTCCGGGATTTGTCAATTGATATATGTTTCCTTTAAAGATCAGACATAACTTCTTAAATCAGTCGCAATTTGTGACTTTTCCAAACAGGAGTCGTTGCCTAACATTTACCGATTTCTTCATATAGTTTCCCTTCCGTAAATGCACAGATCGACAAAAAGAAAAACATGTTAATTTCAAATAAATGTTTTTTATTTTTTACTATGAATTATTGCTTTATGAATTGCTTTTGCTGAAAAGCGCATTCTCTATATTGCAAATAAGGTTTTGTTCTCTTTTATATTTCCTAACCACTTGCGACCAAGCAGATATAATGCGAACAAGGGCAACACTTGTTTTTAAAATATGCCTTCTCCTATTTGCTGTTCACATTATATGATTTGATCAACGTATGCTGAGGAAGAGAAGTAACGTTTCAATATATCAGCTCTTATTACCGGCAAATTGACTATTTGCAATATTTTAAACATATTGCATATGTTACCATTGATCAAAATGTAATACAAATAGCTTTGCAAAAATAAGTAAAACGACGAGAACCTTTAATTAAATGCATTTTATCATCAGTAATCATTTTAATCTAATTAAATGGCCATGCGTGTTATTAATATGTTATCCATTCTGCCTTGTTCAATTGTTTCGATTGACATGACTGGCGAATGAAACCCTCATGATACAAGTTTCTTTCTCGGTAGAAATCGAATCAAAAAGTAAGTAAAATTAATGCATTGTTCGTAATCATTAAAATGATTCATACAGTATTCTAGCTTGCGACTGATTGTTGTTTTTTATACTCAGTTCTTGTAAAATGCAATAAGATAGAATACTTCCCTTAATATTTTTTTTCTTCAAACAAGACCTATCGTACAAACTTGATGACGCTCTTACGTGTATTGTTGTTACTTGAAAAACCACCGAACCAAAAAAGACTATTCGATGTGTCACATGACAAACATACAAATTGTTTAAACACGTACACGTTCTCTATATAAACATACAATTTTATAATCATAAAAGTCTATATTTAAATTATCGGTTACAAATTGTACAGCAAACAAAGTGAAGAAAAAAAAAACGTACAGTACACAACNCGCTTTAACCTGCACCTTTTTAAACAAACATTTGACTTTCTTGAAAACTTCTATCCGAAACAGCGCGTGCAAAGTCAAGTGACGTGTGCACAAGACAACCCCGCACAATTAAGATTAAAGATCACTAATAATTTTAGAATCCTCGACATATTAGGCTACATAATTACGAACCGTTATTTCATTCACATGCAATGCTCACTATGTATGATAATTGGTGTTGCTTTCTCCTACATTTTCGTAGTAAATATCTTTATATATCACATTGTGAATACCCCCACTCTCGCTGTATAATATGTGCTGTTGTTGCTAAATTATCGGAAGTAACAATATTGTTATAAAAATTGTACTTTGTTATATTGCCATTATTGTATATGTTATATACTTGGGTGAAAATAAAAGTTCTGTTCTGTTCTGTTCTTATTTACGGCAACGAACAAATGCCAGACCGTTTGACTATATTATAACATATAGGTGAAATTACTAATACAAAACACGACAATACGAAACAGAACATTTAATATAAACGCGACTTACGCTGGGTTCACCGCCTTGGAACGGTCAATGCAATGACAAGTATATTTAAATACCATTCATAAATAGAATGTAAGTGATCACATACGTCATATTTGTGGCCGGCGTGTAAGTGATTACGTCCTAGGATTTGCGATATTGTTGGTGATATGAATTGTCGCATTTGACGCATTATTTCAACTATTCAACTGTTTCGTATCAACGTACAATATGTCCATGATACCACGATTGCTTTATCGTCATCAAATTGAAGTTCAGTAAATACTTTGGGGTTTCCTTAAATCTTGGGTTTAATCCAATTTGAATGATTGTCCATATTTAAAACATATATTAATACATCTGTTGCTTAAAGATATGTGTATACTCCGGAAAACGTTTAAAACACCACTATTAACTTCGATTGCCGGTATCGGTAATGCGTCCGATTGAATGGCATTTTACGAACTTTATACGTATGTGTTGTCCCTTTAATAAATTATTTAAGCAGCTGTTTTCTAGCACACCTGGGCACACAGTGCTCATGATGGGCTTTTGGGATCACCTTTTGTCCGTCGTCCGATGTGCGTCGTCCAATGTTTGTCGTCGGTCGTCATTATTTTAGTGCACTCCGAGTGCAACATTTATTGAACAATTTTCACTTAAGATTGTCAGAACATTTGTTCAAATTATATCTCGATAGACTTTAAAACTTTGTCACATGGGTAAAAAACTAGGTCACAAGGTGAAATTTAAGACATAGCTTTTGGACAGTTTAGATGTCATATATTGTCCGATCAGATCATCAGGAAACTTGCTCAGAACATTTGTTCTTATGATTTCTTAACTAACCTGTAAAAATGGGCCCGGAAACGTCGCAGTTATGTTCCTTCGGATCTTGAATGAGCGACTTGGGGCCTTTGGTTGTCTCGTTAAACTTCTGAATATCAACGAGTAAGTTTATGTGCAAAGCCATTTCATATGATTAGTTTAGATAATCAAGAAACGAGGAAAAAGCAAAGGAAAATATTTTGTCTTTTATCAATTTATTTTATTGAAAAAGTTTGTTTACTTATTATGTTCGTAGCCACGCGCGAGCTGTAACCACCTTTGTACGAATATCTAAGATAAGTGTTTTGTAGTCCCCAATGTTTTGGCGATGATCAAGTCGCGTGTCACTGAGGGAGTGCCGTACTCTTTCTTCTTAGCAGGACTCGTCAAGTAGGTCATGGTTACAGTCACAGGTGTTTAGCGTGTGGCTATGATATTCATTTTGCACGAAAAATAATCAAGTTATAACGAAAAAAATATATATTTGATAGTGAAAACTTGTTTTTCAAAGAAGTCGATTTTTCGTTATAATTTGATTATTTTTCATTCAAAATGATGTTTTTAATAATTAATACCATAGCCACACGCTAACCACTTGCGGTCAAAGTCATAGCAACTAGAGTTGCAGTTTAAACTCGGCAGAAGCTCTTAATTGTTGCAACGCTTGTATGGAACAAATTAGCAACTCTGGACCGTCAATAAGAGTTTCTCAAAGACAACCGTACTGCCTGTTTTGCTGTTCATGGACAGTTAACATGTGCATGAATTTCGTAAAAGGTTCGATCTTGAATTTGAACAATAAATGGGCTAGTTTACTCCAAAAAAAATCATGTTTGATAAGCAAAAAGCTGCTGGTTTAATTGCGCGTAAGTTATTTAAAAGCGTTAGCAAACTTTGAATGCAAATGCAGCAGCAAGGTTGCACTCGTGTTAAACGCTCGATTGTGTTATAAAACGTATGATTGTTAACCCAGGTCGCTGTTGAATATCGGATAAGGTGTGATGGTGGGGAACTCGACACTGATACAGATCAACGCGGTAGCCGGTGTTTTCGGCGTGTTCTACGTCGGTTCTTACGTCATCATATCTCGTAAAAAGGTAAAGATCTTCTGACCTTAAGTTATTGGTGACTTTTTTTCAAGAGAGGTAAAACTAAATAATTTTATGAATACATTTTTGGCGGGGCCTCCGCATCTTAATCGAATGAATTTAAAGGATGTGTCATATTTTGCGACTAATCGCGACTACACACAATTAATTACAAATATTTTATACTCGCTGGGCGCCTTTTATGGCCGATTAGTACACCTACCCTAAAAAAAAAATTTAAATATACCTTGTAATATAGGTACACCTACCTTAAAGCAACACACACTTTTATTTCATACAATACTTACCTGATATTACAATAAGGATATAACAATAAGGATTTCCTTTTTCTTAGTCCGCATTTTACACTACTCCGGTTTACCCGGAGAATACAACTGATGTTTTTTCTGCGCATGCGCAGGTGTACTTCCGATTATAACACATGTTATTCAGTTTTCCTTTTTCGGCGAAACAGTTCGCATCGTTGTTTTTTAGTTTTAAGTTTAAGTTGTTTAAGTTGAGGATAGAAGGAAAAGTTCTATTCTCGTAGACTTCGTGGATACTAATTATGTCTGAAGACGGTGAATTTTCGGACGATGGGACAAACCTGTCGAATAGTTTCGACATCGACGATTCGTTCACAACAATCAAAATGGCGTCTCATACAAAAGCAGAGCACATTGCGAGAAAGAAAAAGAGGAAATCTAAATATTGTCTATTAGAAGCTTAGTTCGATAGACTGGAGGCTTAGTTACACGTGTGTTAGGCAAGGTAGCCATCTCCACCGCATGCACAAAGCCATAGAGAGACAAACTCTAAAAATCGGAAACGGCATGCACCAAGCCATACAGAGACAAAGTCTGATAATCGTGAATGTGAACTATTTTGGCGGACGCCAATTCGGACGATAGTTTGTCGGATACGACGAATTATAGTGAACATCTCGCTGAGACCACAAAACAGTGTCTCTTTGACATGTTTTGCGAAGATGCATTGGTAAAACATAAACCGTTGAAGGAAGGCATTTGTCTGGATGACTCACAATTGAAGGTTCTAAACATGAGTTTTAGGTGTGATCAGCCTAATTTGTTAACGGCCTTCAATGAGGAATCAGTTGACATGTTCCCAGTGGATGATTCGTGTGAAAAAAATACTATAAGTGCCGTCTTAAGACGAGTTGGTGGACGGGTGCTTAACAAAACGTTTTGGGCAAAAGGCTTCCTTTGCGAAGAAGAAAGGCAAAGTGCTATTCACACAGCCATGCAAAATGGTGGACAAGATCTGTTTCAAAGGTCAGCATGCAGCTTGTATGGGTATTGTTATGCAATGTTACCAACAGCAAGGACTTGGTTGCCTTCTCACTTCGGTGCAAACCGAGGACTTGGATAAAGATACCATAGTGCAAAAGGCGAAGGATGTGTTCGCTATTTCAACAAAAGTGCTTGACCACCTTGGACGGACAGGTGCTTTTCATCTCATCGCGAGGAGAGCAGTTTCCATGACTGACTGGGCTATATTAACAATATGACAATTTGCAATTTTCCAATTTTGTCAGATGATGGTGTGTTTGGGCCTGGACTTGAGCCTTTGTTGAAGGCGAGAAAAGAAAAGAAGAAACAGGTCGATGCCTTGATTCCTGATGTGAGACGTCAAAAACGGAAACTTTATCGGATTTTGACACCGCAAATAGACCACGTTTTTAGTCATAAGGCAAACAAGCAACATCCACAATTCCCCAGACCTCTATACCCAATCGGAACAATTTGCGTATCCCAAAGGTCCAGTACAGGAGTCGTTTTAAAGAACCGTCGTACAGTAGAGGCTTCCCTAGATCGTCCAGTAGAGGCTTTCCACGACGCCAGGGGCAGTCATATGGGCGTGGGAAAACTGACAAACCCACAGACAAATGACAAGGTCAGTATACATGTAAACAAATCGGAGATACCCGTTGGAGGGAGATTGACTCATGTTTTAGGGAATGGCAAAAAATAACTACAGACCAATGGGTTTTGGACATTATAGAGCAGAGTCAAGCTGTAATTCAATCAAATTCCCATTTTCAAGGGCATAAAACATACAGTAGTTCTCAAAAAAAAACATCACTGTTTAATTCTGAAAGAAATAAAAAATCTTTTGGAGAAAAATGTTGTCGAAAAAGTTCATCAGTCCCAAATGTACGAAGGTTTCTACAGTACGCTGTTCCTGGTGCCAAACAAGAATGGGGAAATGAGGCCTGTAGTCAATCTAAAATCTCATAACCGGTATCTCAGAAAAAAGCACTTCAAAATGGAAACAATTGCTCAAGTCTTGAACTTAGTCGAGATAGGAGATTGGGCTGTGACGATAGACCTAAAAGATGCGTATACCATATCATGATACAAAAGTCATCGCAAGTATCTAAGATTTTGTTTACACGGAGTAGCTTATCAGTTTCGGGCTCTCTGTTTTGGTCTCTCGACAGCTCCCAGGACATTCGTAAAAGTTAGTTCTGTGATAGTAGCTCATCTGAGAAAACTGGGTCTGAGATTTTCCAATGATCTGGACGATTGGCTGCGCCTAAACAAAATTCGCACTATTTTGTTACAAAACTTATCCACAGCTCCCAACCTCTTAACTCAACTAGGTTGGATTGTAAACATAGAGAAATCTCAGTTAGTGCCATGTCAGACAATTTCTTATTTAGGAAGCCTGTTCAATCTACAGGAAGGTCTTGTTTATTCCACTCAAGTAAGACAAAAAAGTTTAAAGTTGGCTGCGACCAAAATTCTATCGGGAAATTTAACGGCCAGAGATTACGTGGTTCTTCTGGGTTTGATAGCCTCGTGTCTAGAACTGATAACCAATGCAAAATTGTCCATGAGACCTATACATCTTCATCTTTTGCAGCACTGGAATCCAACGTACATGTCTATGAACTTTATAGTGAACATTACTCCACAGCTTGCTCAGCATTTTAATTGGTGGTTACAGGATCAGAACATAGTCACCTGGAAAGCATGTTTCCTTTTCCAGTAACTCTAACCATCAAATGCAAGCAAGAAGTGGGGGTAGGGTGGTCATGTTAACAATTTCAATAGCCAGGGTCAGTGGTCTGTTCAAGACACGAGGATGCAAATCAATTGTCTGGAGATGAAGGCAGTGATTTTATATTTAAGGCATTTTCTATCACGCTTGAAGAGTCACAATGTACTGATCAGATCAGACAATACCACTGTTTGTCAATATATCAATCGTCAGGGGGGGACAAAGTCTTCCAGTTGTGCCATCTAACTATGGAACTATGGGAGGTGGCCTTAAAACATAAAATCAATTTGAAAGCGGTTCACATTTTGGGGTCTCGAAATTTCCGAGCAGATGCACTAAGTCGATACAGAATCAGTCCACCCGAATGGTCTCTGAACAGTTCGGTTGTTTGGAAAATTTTCAATCTGTGGGGTCAACCTCAGTTGGATCTTTTTGCAACATTGGAGAACAAACAAACTCCTCTTTTTTGTTCATGACTTCCCCACCCGCAAGCACTTGCTATGGATGCTCTGTCAATAATGTGGCAGAACATGTGTGTTTATGCATTTCCGCCAATTCAGTTGTTACCCAGAGTTCTGACTCATTTAAAACAGTGTACAATGATCTTGATTGCCCCTTTATGGCCGAGACAACTGTGGTATCCGACATTATTGAGTCTGTTGATAGCATGTCCAATCAAATTGTTTCCCCTGAAAGACCTGTTAACTCACTGCAAGGGTCTGGTCAGTCATCAAGAACCGGAGGCTCTGGAATTGACTGCATGGTTGTTATCGACAAAAGTTTCTCTACAAAAGGGTTTTCAAAAGACACTAGAACCTAACTTGCCAAATCTTGGAGAAAAGGTACACAAAGGGATTACACATCAAAATTTGGACAATTCAATAGCTGGTGTAATAAACAACAGATTGATTCATATTCAGCATCTGTAGTGTCTTGTGCAGATTTTCTGACATTCTTGTTTAATAACGGATTAAAATACAGAACCATTAATGAATATATATCCATGTTGTCGACAGTAATTGCTCCTATTGATAATATACCTATAGGTCAAAATCCTCACGTTATCAGACTGCTGAGAGGCGTGTTTAATGAACGTCCACCCATGCGTAGAATGGCTCCAGAATGGAATCTTTTGTGTGTTTTAGCTTGCCTGAAGAGACCACCTTCTGAACCCATGCGAGCGGCGTCCTTGAAGTATGTCACCTGGAAAGCCTGTTTCCTGTTGGCGATAACAACATTTAGGAGGTGTAGTGATTTACAGTCTCTAACTGTTGGAGAAGGGTTAGTAAATGTTCAAAAACATGGAGTTACGTTTTTGAGAACTGGTTTGTCCAAAACTGATAGGCCTAATCATCAGAGTACCAATATGTGTGTGCCTCATTTTCCTAGTAACAAATTGTTGGACCCTGAGAGGGCATTAACATATTACTTGAAGCATACAGAACAATACAGATGTGACAGTGGAAGAGATATTGTGAAATTGTTTTTGGCAATTAATAAACCCCATCATCCAGTGACTCCAGTTACAATCTCCAGATGGTTAGTATCCATTATCAAATTTTCTCAAAAGACAGTGAATACACATTCAGGAAAGGTGACTGGATATTCTACAAGAAGTGTTGGACCCTCTTGGGCTTTATTCAAGGGCGCATCTCTCAAGCAGGTTCTAGAGGCGACAGATTGGTCAAGGGAAACGACTTTTACAAAGCATTATTTGAATCTTGTGAATTTTAACTTTTTTAATGCTTAAGTAAGCATGATGTATCACGAAGGTGCGCTTATTCGGCGGACTGCCATACCCAAACGATTAGGTTATAACTGCAAAGCAGCAGTTTTTGATGCATAAATGTGTAAAATAGGAGGGTTGTGACTGTTATTTCTGGTTTATCCCATCCTCAGACGTGCATTGTCGAAATAACCCACTGTAAGATATATTTTCGTTTATTTTCGGCAGTGTTGAAATATAGCTGTCACGCGCGGCGGACTACTTTTTTGGATTTATACATCAAATGATAGTTTCCTTTTCAAATCAATATACCGTATATAAATAAAAGCCGAATTGCCACTTAAATTTATCTCAAAACCGGCTTTCCGTACTTTTATTGTTCATTATTGATTGCGCAATTTATGGCGTATCTCGTGTGACGTAGTTTCTGTGACGAACCACAACAGTTTAATTTTGAGAAATGTAGAGTACAGCATATGACGTAGCGTGTGACTAAGTGGAAAGTTTATCGAGTTCATAAACACATTTGAATAGATATAGACTAGTGATAGGATGGCATAAGGGTCTTTATTTAACTATGCTAAAATAAATATTAAAGACCCTAAATGCAAAATCGTCAATTATTGTGTTAAATGGATTATTAATGGATTTTAAAGGATAATTAAAGGTAAGATCTACTACTACTAGTTCGAACGTTTTTTGGTTTTTGTTTGTACTTTTCATCGTCGTTTCAACAAAAAATGGAAGAACAAATCGTTGTAACTGTATTTTTATTAGGATTGGATTAAAGTTGCCATTGAGGTAAGCCTGTTTTTCTACCAAATGGCGATAAAGAAATCAATGTTGTTTGTGTGCAGAAGTTTTAACTCGCCATTAAAGTAAACAAAACTGACGAAAATAAACATGGTAGTTACATAACTTTAGTGAGTAGAACAAGAAGCAGTACATGTTTGACTTTGTTATGCCAGTTATTAAAAGTGTGTAAAAAGAAGAGTTGTTTATAGACTAAAATTTACATTATCGGCGGGGATAAATGCTGAATCATGCCTGACGTAAGTTCAAAATGGCAGCCATTCTTTTGTTTATTGCAGTGGTGAAACTAGAATTTTAATTTGAACACAAGCGTTTGTGTTCTACTTGAGTGTGTAACATTTGGAATGCTGATTAAATTTGAATCGAGGCATATAGCGATATTTTGTCTTGTTACTCTGCTTTTGCGTGGAATTCTTAAGGACTATTTCGAGTGGCGTAAAGGGAAAAGATCACACACAGTTCTAATATTACTACGCAAGGTTAGATTCAGTTAATTTAATCTGATTTTGATGTTTGATTGCATAAGAAACAAATTAAATATAAAAATGTAGGATAAATAGAATATTGATGGGATAAATCGAATACTAGGTCGGTGCCGAATAAAGCGAAGTTCATTTTGCTCGGCCCGAAAATCTGAACCACTCGCCAAGGCTCGTGGTTCAGATTTTCCAAGCCTCGCAAAATAAACTTCGCTTTATTCGGCACCGACCTAGTATTCTCTATATATATGCTTTAAAAGACTACAAGCGAATAGTCACCACTGTCACCAAGAAAGTTTTCAGTGGAAAAAAGGGAAAGAAAGTGTTTCAGTCATCAAATTGGTAAGTTTATGTACTTGATTTATTTCACAAAATAACCCCCACCTCCTGGGATATTGCTAGTTAATCCAGAACATCCTTATTGTAATATCAGGTAAGTATTGTATGAAATAAAAATGTGAAATTTGTATACACATTATAGTTTTATGAATAAATACTTACCTGATATTACAGGTTTCCCACCCTCCTCCCCTCATGTTATTTTGTCTATCCTTGCAAACAGTTTCGCCGAAAATGAAGACTGAATAACATGTGTTATAATCGGAAGTACACCTGCGCATGCGCAGAAAAAAAAAACATCAGGTGTATTCTCCGGGTAAACCGGAGTAGTGTAAAATGCGGACTAAGAAAAAGTAAATCCTTATTGTTATATCCTTATTGTAATATCAGGTGAGTATTTATTCATAAAACTATAATTTGTATACAAATTTTACATTTTTTCCCTTTTTTATATTTTTTAATGTTTTGTTTAACCAGATCTTTATGTACTTGTGTAATGCTACTTCATACTAGTTAACCTTTACATCGTGTTGGAAATTAACACTGTTTTAAACATATTGTTTACACATCAATAATAGTCCTTTTAGATTCTATGTACCACAACTAATATCCAAAACATGTTAAACAGATATGCTCTTTCGTGTATTTTAACATAATATGTTATATGCAAAACAATTTCATGTTTGCGATGGAAATAAAAATTGGAATAACAAAAAATATATAAAAGGATGTATTAATTGTGTCTGTGACTCACAACCAGGGCGCCCCTCTCCAACAGCTGTTTGTTTGTATGATGCTCGTGGTGGCCGTGCACCTTTATGTGAGCCGCTTGGTTCCGGAAGTGAACCGCCAGGACCACGTTGGACTCATACTACTGGTCCTCTCCACCGTCACGCTGCTCACACCGTGGCTAGAAGTGGTAGGGACACTTATATTGTCATCAAATTTGTTTAAACCTATTTAGAAAAGCTCGATTGCATTGAAAGTACTAACTACTCTTTTTTTAACACTCTCGAGTCTCTTTCCTGGGCTTACCGGTCGATAGGCTGACACCATATTCATTTCACCACGGCGTTCTGTTGATCATTAACCCTTGGTCAACAAATACTGTTTATATATCTTGGTCGCTTGTACTTATCGTGTCACTTTGGTAAAGTTCTGTGTAGATTGACATCGACAGTAATTTATCGTACTACAAAGCCAAGGCGTTTGTCTTTTTGCGGTTTTTCGTGCAATTTTTGTAACTGCAGTATTTGTTTGTAGTCAAGTATAAAATGAGCAATTTGCTTCAATACATACTTTTCCTAAAACGCTTTTGTAACAAAGCGCAACAAAAAATGCGGCAGCTTATACCGAATGTCGTCTTCCAACTTTCAGAAGTACTGCGTTTCCCAGAAGTCCGGTGCAAGCCTGTCTCTGTTGATGTTGGGTGCAGGCATCGCGTGCTGCATGGCATGGTTCGCGTACGGATACCTCCTGCACGACTTCTACATATACGTAAGTGACGTCTGAGTTCTACTTAAACGTAAGTGATGTCACCGTGGCGTAGTGGAAATGGTGTCCATCTAGCGATCGGGAGGTCACGGGTTCGATCCCAACTGAGGGAGCGTTCTTTAGATCTCCCCATAGATAATAAGTACTGGTTCAAGTCCCAGGCATTGGACTCGAGAGCGTATTAAATAAGCCTTATGCCTCCTATGCAATCGAACTAAAATAAATAAGGTTAAACTAAGTAATGTCAGACATCTACTTCAACGTAAGTGACGTAAGACTTCTACTTAAACGTAAGTGACGTCAGACTTCTACTTAAACATAGGTGATGTCAGAGTTATACATATACTTAAGTGACGTCAGACTTCTACTTAAACTTAAATAATGTCAGACTTCTACATATACGTAAGTGACGTCAGATTTCTTCATATATGTTACTGACGTCAGACTGTTATATAAACGTAAGTGACGTCAAACTTCTATATAAAGGTAAGTGATGTCACAATTCTACATATATGCAAGTGGCGTCAGACTTCTACATATACGTGAGTGACGTCAGGCTTCTATATAAACGTAAGTAATGTCATACTTATACATATATGTAGATGACGTAAGACTTCTATCTAAACGTAAGTAATGTCATACTGTTACATATATGTAATTGGTTTCAGAGTTATATAAACGAAAGTGATGTCAGACTTCTATATAAACGTAAGTGACGTTAGACTTATATATATATAATTAGGAACATATACCTATGACATATAAATAATCAACATCAGACTTTTACATAAACATAAGTGTCGTAAGACTTTTGACGTCAACATTTAATTAATTTGAATTATACATGAGTGGCATCATACTTCAACACATACATAAGTAACGTCACACTTAAGCATAATTATATGTTAGTGACTCCGGATTCTTTCATTAACGTATGTGACATCATACTTACACGTAAGTAAATTAATATTATTAAGTGCTATACTTATCTTAAAATATTCACATTCATAAGTCAGATTGAGACGTAGACGTAAATCACGTCTGATTTCTACATAAGAGTACGTAACTTACGTCAAATAACATTATACGTTTTACATGTAAATCACACAATAAATAAGTGGCGTTTGATTTGACATAAACGTAAGTGATGCCAGCTCTCAAACCGTCTACTAGATACACCAGTATTTTACGATTTTTGCATGCAGATATAGTAAATTTATTCGGCCAAGAAATAGTAATAAACATGAATATAATATTTACTTTAAATTCCCTCCCATAGATGGGAACATTGACGTACTTATGTTTGTCTGTGAGTGTCTATATCTTTATTGATTGTAACGAACTGGTAGCGCTTACACTTAAACAAAATGTTATTAAGAAAATCAGTATTTATTCATCCATTTTTTTACTTATATCAATATTAGAGAAAACATGTTAAATTACAAAAGTACAGTCACAAATAGGATAAACCGGGAATGTTTGTACAAACTTTTAAATACAAGTGCAACAAAAACAGATATATAACAACGTGATTAACTGACGTTACATGGCATGATTCGAAAAGCTCAAAACACCCCACAGTTCACACCTTTGCTTTGTTGGAGTTTAATATTAACTGTTAGTACGGACGCGTGCTGCGAGTTTTTGAAAATCCATCAGTTACTGTTTCAGAGTCCCAATCTGCTAGGGTTGTCCTCATATGTAGGCCAGATATGGGTGCTAGCGGTGTACGGACGGGCGAAACCAAGGGACAAACTGGAATAATACAAAGTTATTGGTAGCCACAGTTTGGTCACGGACGGGCAAAACCAAGGGACAAACTGGAATAATACAACGATATTGGTAGGCACAGTTTGGTCACGGACGGGCAAACCCAAGGGAAAAACTGGAATACTACAAAGTAATTGGGAGCCACAGTTTAGTCCTTATATTAAAGGCCAGTATTTGCTCAAGATATTTAAAGAAATGTTACAAATTTAAGACATTCTGTCATTATCTGAAATAAGTAACTATATAAGTATGATTTGTTCAGTATCCTTTGTATTTGCATTTCATTTGCTTATCCCGCAAATAAATAAGTATTGAGGGTCATACAACCCAGGAATAAAAGTTTGGCTGAATGACTTGAATTACCTCTGCATGAAGTTTAATTTTGGTTTCAATTGTTAACGCATTAACAGGTATATCCAGGCTATATGGCTATGTGATTATTTAAACAAAAGACAAAGTGTATTGGAAACCAATGTAGTCATCTATTAATTTGCAATAACTTTATTTGTATGCAAGTACCATAATGCAGAGAAGTTATATAGTGTTCACCCTGTCATGTGTGTTTGTGCGTGAATGTTCGGGTCCTGCACATAACATAATTGTATATGACTGAATTAAAAATTAATTGGAACACACTAAATATATTCATATGAAGATGATGCGTTGATTATGCCTTACCCTTTGCATGCTGGGAAATTTGTCGTCTGCTAAAATGTCGTCTGCTGAATTTCTAAAATTAGCATTTTCTTCGATTTTTTTTCAAAGACCACTATCAGAATAGCAAACAGTTTGGATCCTGATGAGACGCCACGTTCTGTGGCGTCTCATCAGGATCCAAACTGTTTGCAAAGACCTTTAAAATCCGGTTCCAGCGCTCAAAGGGCTAATGCGGCCGGCATATCTCCAGACCTGCCTGCGCGATCGTGTAGTCTGGTCTGGAGTTACCTTAGCGGAATATGGCATAAGACCCACTTTCGCATGACGCGGCTTATATATGGATATAGTGAAAGTAGAAGTTTGTGTCCAGCCTATAACTTCTATGGGCAGAGTGGTATTTAAAAAAAAAAACTGGCAAAAACAATCATTTTATCAAGATGTTGATCTGCATCAGTTATGTTGTTTGCTTTAAAGTCATAGTCACATTAAGGTACTACGTATGTGTTATAACGGTTACTCAGGTAGATATCTTGCTCATAATGTTTACTAATAGATGTATTTTTCACACGATGTTTGTCACACAGCAATCAGTTCTGTACCCAGCGGCATGTTGTGGGGTGTGTGTGTTCTATGAACACATCTCTTGTCTTTAATTGTGATCAAAGAATCGATTATGACTTTCATATTTTAAATAATGATTAATTTTTTAAACTTTTTGTTGTATGTTTGAAAACGTTTTTTTATGTTAAGTATGAGAAATATATATTATGGCAACTACTGTGAAATGTAGTAAATTTGATACCGATCAACAATTATTTGACTATTTAACAAAAACACATGTAATCTATTTTGTATTCTATGTAATGCAAGTATAATGCCAAATAAAAGAATGTTCTCATAAAAATTACATAGAGATGAGTTTCAATTTTGACTGTATATATTACATAAACAATAATAAATCACGCCCTAATTTGACAGATTTGAGACGGTGTACAAATAATTCATAAAATTGTGAATATGAAAAAACTGTTTGTTTCCCACGATACCCTACCCTTATATAGGTGAGTTAGCTCATCTGATCACAAGGTGTTGGAGGTGAAATTGCTCACCTGATCATATTACAAGTACAATTTCGACTCATATTGGTAACCTTTCTAAAAAAGTACAGGATGGTGATATAATATATCTTTTATAATGTTCCTGGAGCTTCATTAATTCTATATATTCCCTGTTTGATATTTATCATATTGTGGCTCATTTGTAGATGCATAATAACACGTTCGCATTGAGTTATAAAAAATGCCGACCTATGTTTTTACGTTGAAAACAAATAGTTATATTAAGGCGATTATAAAACGGTTCTTTACACATAAGTCTATATTTTGTGTACTCGTAAAGTAACACATGGCATGGTTTTTAGCATATCATATATGGTTTGCATGTTAACTTTATTATAACTAACAGACAGTATTTGCATTGATACCATGCACAAAGATGTATATTTACATAAATATAGCCGACACACGTAGAAAATAAACTTATTAATTGTGTCACGTTCTGAGAAAACTGGGCAAAATGCATGTGCGTTAAGTGTCATTCCATATTAGCCTGTGCAGTCCGCACAGGCTTATCCGGGACAACACTTTCCGCCTAAACTGGATTTTCGCTAAGAAGAGACATCATTTAAACGAAAAATTCCATTAAAGCGGATATAGTCGTCTCTGATTAACCTGTGCGGACTGCACAAGCTAACCTGGGATGACAATTTACGCACAAGCATTATTGCCAGTTTTCTCAGAACGCGACACAATTAAGTGTGAATACGCGATAATAACATATGTGATGGAGAACTACTTTAAAGACGCAAAGGTATTACGCATAAACATCATGACAACTTCGCTATATAAAGACCTATCAAGAGAGTTAACCCGTTATATCGCGGAATTAACCTCTAAAAGTACAACCTGTATTATTAATTAAAACAATGATATTTTCTAAGATACGGTTATTCATACAAGAGTTGTTTTGTTTTACTAAAATTATTTGAATACAGAGACGCATATATGTCGTATTAAGTTTCTTTTGTGTTGTTTGTAGAACTTTCAAGAGTATTTGCATATTTGGTCAAATAATATTTCGTCATGTATTTTACATCGTCATCTTCATGCTAATCGCATTCAAAAAATAAAATGAAATTCGTATTATAACTTATTGTATTTAAAGCATTCTCTGTTTCAACTTGTCTGGCTTCCCTTCTATTCTATTGTTTTCTTTCTATATTCTTATCTATCAGGTGATGTACGCAACTTTTTTACACATTGAAAAAATGCGCTTCACATATATCAGATATTCTTGCATTTCAAAGGACTTAATACTATATCAAAACAATGCTCCACTCACTCAATAAACATGACATTTGTACACACGATTGGTTTGCCATTGATTGTAACATGACATTGTACACATGATTGGTTTGCAATTGATTGTAACATGACATTTGTACTCGTGATTGGTTTGCCATTGATTTTAACATGACATTTGTACACATGATTGGTTTGCCATTGATTGTAACATGAAATATGTACACATGATTGGTTTGCCATTGATTGTAACATGAAATATGTACACATGATTGGTTTGCAATTGATTGTAACATGACATATGTACGCATGATTGGTTTGCTATTGATTGTAACATGACATTTGTACACATGATTGGTTTGCAATTGATTGTAACATGACATTTGTACTCATGATTGGTTTGCAATTGATTGTAACATGACATCTGTACACATGATTGGTTTGCAATTGATTGTACACATGATTGGTTTGCCATTGATTGTAACATGACATTTGTACTCATGATTGGTTTGCAATTGATTGTAACATGACATTTGGACACATGATTGGTTTGCAATTGATTGTAACATGACATTTGAACACATGATTGGTTTGCAATTGATTGTAACATAACATTTGTACACATGATTGGTTTGCAATTGATTGTAATATGACATTTGAACATGATGGTTTGCTATTGATTGTAACATGACATTTGTACACATGATTGGTTTGCAATTGATTGTAACATGACATTTGTACACATGATTGGTTTGCAATTGATTGTACACATGATTGGTTTGCAATTGATTGTAACATGACATATGTACACATCGGTGCGTACCATTTAGTATTTTTACACTGAAATAATAGTGTCCAAGATCGAACGATCTTCACTTGTCTCAGAGTTGGCATAGACAACATAACTAATTCGTCATAAACAAGGTTATTTTGCTTACTCATTTACTCGCATTAAGAATATTTTTTCGTACAAGTGTATAATATATTTTCATTTTATATATATGGGCTTGAAATAGTGTTTTGGGCTTTTTTATTATTTCTTATCTTCGAATATTAGAATGTTATCACCTTAAAGTTTTTGAAAAATCCTTACCTTTGTTTCGTCGTTTTAACAAGAAATTTCCATTGGTTACATTACATTTCAAGAAGATTTAGACAAATTTGTAATTCTTCACGTCTATTGGCAAAATTAACAATATCATTATCATATCAAATTAAAAACGTTTTGCACATCTGATGCCAATTCGTCAATAAATAATAGTTCTCGGTGAATCTATATGTCCACAATGTTGTTGAAAAACATGGCAAACAAAAACGGACTAAAACCTTTGCCCTTCATTACTCCAAACATACACGAAAAACTATCACATAACCTATTTCAGTGTTGAACACGCGATTGTGTTGAGTCATACATATAATTATTAATATTGAGTATCATACCTCGTATTCCTAATTTTATACGGTGCAGCCACACGTTTTCGCGAGTAACTTAATTAAACTCTGTAAACAAAGTCAATGAATGCACAGTTTAGATGTTTACCTGTATTTATAATATGAAATATGAAACCATGCAACACAAAATATTGTCTACACTTTTGGTCTTACACCAGATTGTTCCTCAATGTCTAAATATATAATTATACATTTATATACTATTATAATACAATATTAACATGTTATTTGTTTCGTATTAATAATCAGAAGTATTATATAAAGTAAAGGAAAAACAAGAGCAATAACCATGCATTAACAGTAAAAATATCAGGAAAAATAATAGCGCAGGACACGATTTCAATCTATATAATGTCTAAAGAGTTGATGTATTCGTTTTGTTGGATTGTTTTGAACTTCTTGAAGTACACCAGTAGCTTAAAGTTACGGTACGGTCATTTGATATATTGAGTTTTTTTCTTCAAAGCACCCAGCACTCGTCTATTACAAATAAATGCACAGAAAATTAACACTGCTTGGCTTGCGTTGAATATGATAAATATATAGGCAAACGGGGTAAGATTTGTTATAGAATCTACTAAGCCGAATACCCATGTTAAACCCGTCAGGGTAGAAAGTTTCACAAATATGCCAATTTCGTTTCTGTCATTGGCTTCATGCCTTTGAATGCCTTTACCTCGTCTAATATTAATAACCACTTTGACAAACGTCAGGGCATTTGTGATAATAAGGAATGCTGCGGGGAGTGCAAAAGTTATATAAACCAAAGTTTGTTCATTGATATAGCAGTGTGAGTTCCCATAACCTGTATCCTTATGGAGTATTTCCGACAATGTAATATTGATGCAAACCAAAAGAGCTGAAGAAAATACGGCATACACTTGATACTTACAACACCGCATTAACCCCGTTCCTCCAGACGTCAGTCTGGTCACACCGAGCATGCGGAACATGTGGTATGTACACACGTTCATCTCAAACATCACCAGCAGCCATGAATAGTGAAGGATAATACCGAGTGCAACACAAGATGCGGATTGATGACGTACATTCACGAGAATACTGATTAGGGACACAGTCTGAGCCAGCAACAGCGAACCCATAAGAAGAATGACATTTATACCTGGAATTCCTTTATGGAGTTGACCAATGAAAATGTAGATTATTTAACTTATAGCTAAAGCTAATAGCTATAAACCTATACAAATTATAGAAATAATTGTTTTGTAACCATAAATGAGTTGAGCTACATCTAATAAAATGATACTATTTAGATACATTTAATAAACGTCCTTGCACATCACCACAGTTTCTTGGTCGTGAAAATAATATTGGTCGTTTTATAGAATATTTTTTTCGTCCATTCGCAGTATGCCATCGAATGACTTCTCCCACGATATGTTATGATGAGACAACGCTATAAGTGGACAGTCAAAATGGTCAAACACGCTGAGTTCTTCGCCAATTCCCCAACACTTATCATCACAACTTTGTTTCCCAACGTATTCCAGATACGTGCCATTTTCATAAATCGGTGTTTCCAAAAAAAGATCACTGTCATATTTTACCTTGTAAATGAACACGTCGCTATTTTCACCCATTCCTGGTTGGTTTTATATTTATTCTGAAACAATGACAGTAATATCTTGCTAATGTTTGAGTTTACCTCATCATTTGCAAACACTTTCAACTCAATATCTAATGAAATGCGTTTCTTAGGTACAACTGTCACTGACGAATTTATATCCTCGAAATTAGACACATAAGTACGAAGACCCCACCATATAGAGTGTGTACATAAAATCTTCAACGCCTGTTTTCGCTTAAGTAAATAACTTATTTCCTTCAGGATTTCATTTACATTAGCTTCCATTTCTGATTGTTTCGATTGTTCTGTAGGAAAAATCCGCAGCGGTAGTCGGATGATGACTTCGGTGTAACTTTCCATAAGGAAAATGCATCTTCCATCAATCAGTATTTGCCTTTCACCACAAAATAATTCATCCTGTAAAAAAAATAAAAAAATAATAACACAATTTCGTCGACCTTTTCAGAACTTAAATGTAATAATTGAGGAACATCGGTGTTTCATAGATTTAGCTGAAGAACAAGATTGTTTGTACTATTTAACATTATATCGGGGATAAAGCGACTCAATCAAGGAATATCGAAATGTTAAAAATGTATTTTTACTTTAAAAAAGCAGGTGTCATCAAAAGTATACATGTTTTTAATTAGTTATCGTGTACATGCATGCTTTCAAACTTACAACATGTGTGAATGACGGTATTGTCTGCCGCACGTTCAATAATGTACTGAAATCAAGTATTCTCGGATTTTTTGTACAGTTTGAAATTATATCCGTTTCATTGAATTCATTGCAGAGAAGACAAAATATATTTTGAAAACTGGTGTGGTAAATGGACGAGGGAATCATGTCGCGATGCCAAGGCATTACAAGTGATTTGAACATTTGGCAAGCACGCTCTATTTAAGCGTCATATAATGTCCAATTTCCTGTAAGGTTGCAGGTTTGTATTAGAGTTTCATAAGATAAGAATTTAATATGACAATCTTCGTTTTCTAACGCTGTCGCTACATCAACACTCTCGTTTTTACTTACACCTGAATAGTAACGACATTTTAGGATCGGGTAAAAATATTCAAGATTGATTTCGCTTAAGCCATGGAAGTACGCACAGTACTTATTTCTGTATATTGTCAAAGTGGTGTTGTCGTAAACTGGCGTGATATCTCGAAGATTAACACTTTGAGTGTATGTTTGCTTACATAACCGTGTATTCGTGTCCTTTACATGCAATGGGCAAGAAGTTATCCCGAAATGTCCATCCCTATCATCGTATTTCCAACCGAAAGTGAATGCGATGCATTGTTTTTCAGAAACGCTGATATCTACATCGACATCAAAATGCGCGTCGTTGATGATATCAACACAGCAGTTGCCTTCGTCGACACAGATTGTTTCATTACATCTGCATTCCTGACAACACCAGCTGGACATCTTCTCAAGAGTGGCATTGTAAGTGCACAGCGATGTGTAAGGAAATGTTTCTATCTGCTTTTGTATAATCGACTGACGAAGTTGCAGTGCATTTTCCTTTCTTGCACTAGCTCCCACATGAGTTCCAGATCTTCTACAATTAATCAGGTGTGTATTATTTTCCAACTCAGCATATGGAGGCGAAATTCCAGATGAAATCCTTCTTTGATATTCCTTCTCATGGCCTGCAATTATAGTTCCTGATAGATCATTAGCGTCATCATCATGTGTTTGTGAAGACGAAATGTTTGCCTGTAGTGTACAATCCAACCAAAGCAGAGAAAACAAAACGCAATATATATTCCAAATTTAAAACATTCTACGCAACGGGGTGTTTGCTTAGCGTCATACAATGGCAATATACACTGGCAATGAGTTGGGACTAAGCCGTTTATATAGCTGCTGCACTTTTTTCCAATATCGGACACATAGAACACAGAACGAGCGACAATCATGTTATATAGGTGATCTCTTTTGTAAATGTCGAATAAATCTTCAGAATGTTTTATACATTATTATCATAACAACCAAAAGCAATTCCACTTTTGTGTATGCCGCAAGAAAACACTCTATATGTTTTAATCTGTCTCTTGAGAAATATCAATGTATGGCTATATTTATAGTCCGTTATTGAGTCAATCGGTCTGTCCGTCAGTCTGTAGTCCCTAAGCGTGGGCTGTCGTTTAACTCTGAACTGTAGGATTTCAAAAAAAAAATTTTTTTCCAAATCTTCTAGTGGTATTGCCTACATTTTTTTAGTCCGTATACATCTGTCTGATCTGTGAAAGTAAACGTACATCGACTATAAGACTCTCATTGACCACCTCTTAAAACCTGTGAGAATTTAACTAAAGTGCACAGCATTGATCCTTGGTGATCCCCTTTAAATGATGTCCACATCGTTCCTGTCCGCTGCAGATGTAGGTCACCAAAACAACAAAAAAGATTTAAAAACTGAAATCGTAAACAAATATTTTCTGAAACCGCAAGTCTCAGAGGTTTTATTTGTAACATGTATAGATGATCCGCAGCTAAGTTTGTTTAAGTTATTCCCCAGAGGATAAAACTAGCCATGCCCCTGAAACCACATTGTTTATAGACCTTTTGAGCAACATAACTTTTCTGCTGTCAAAAACAATAAACAGGTGATCGATCTAGGGCCATCATAGCCATTTTGTTTACAATGTGATTTTATTAATGCCAGATTGTGTGCCTTTTGGGTCATAACAGCCAATAACGCAATGTCACGATGTGTAACGTTTTAGCTTTTGATTTTCAAGAGCTTGAGGCCTTAGCATGTGGAACGACGACTGCATAAAGCAGTTAACGATGCGCGATAGTTCAACTGACGGATTGGTGAGATTTATTTATGACGGAAATTTGCCGAAAAACTGGGTCTGCGTCACCACTGCCGACCTTATTCCCTATTTCCTTGTAGATCGTTGTTTTCAAGAACATATTTGGTTTTATATAAAAACTAAGGGTAAAGTGTGAAATTATGTGAGTCAAAGTAACGAACATTCCGCATACCTTATTAATTGCGAAATACCAACAAAATGACATTTCCAACAGTTGTTGGAAGTAATCGTGATCTCATCGTGAATAATATAAGTTATTGATGATTAATCCCATCAAGGCATTCCATTCTCTTCAAGCGGAATTGCAAAATGTCGTGTAGAAAATGTACTCCGAATAAAAAACATTTTTAAAGAAACTGCTTTACAGCGGGATAATGTGGTCCAAATTAAGTATTTGCCTAATTGTGAGCATTGAAGGAACTAGTTTACAGTTTATCAAAATGATAATTTTTCTACTTTTTGTTACAGATTCAAGAAATAAATGAACAATGTACATCAGTGTGCGAAAAAGCACTTATGCCGCAGATTTATACTGAAAATACACTTTCGTTTTCGAAAATTCATCGTTAGAAATTGATAAAATTATAAAGCGTCTCATACTCGAAACGATTTAAAATTTCGATTTCTTGTGTTATCGTTATATTTTGTAACAACACGTGGATGGTTATACAAAGTATAAAATAAATGGCAACCCATGTGAAGACGGTTGGTCACGTCTGCACATACAGACTCAATGACGACCCGTTCATAAACTCTGAATAACACGCATACACACGTACAGACGGATGACTGAATGGTTTCGGCCCTTGGCTTTTACTCCATGGGTCAGTGGTTCGAACCTTGGTGTGGTTTACTTTTTTCCCCTTTTTTTACTTTTATTCTTGTTTTTATATTGTTGCTTCCTAGTTCTGATGTTTATATTTATGAATTCAAAGCATTTAATGACAAATTTCAAAACATGCCAAGATCTGTGAACAAGTCCCTTTAAGCTCTGTATACGCGTCAGTTTAAAACCATAACTTGACTTTAAGGTATCCTTGTCAATTTTAAATAAGTTTCATCATTCATAACATCTTAGTGGTTTAATATGAACGGGTCTGAAGCCAACGTAAAAATTGAAAAAAAAAAAGAAACATTTTCAAATCATGTATGACTTTATACTGTCTATGAAAAAACTTAACCTTTGTCCTATTTCCTAACCCATTATTCAACTGGACAATCAGAAGTGCTTTAAATCGTACATTTCTGAATATTGATGTATCGCTTCAATAAAGGATCTGATTAAAGCCTACCACAACATTGTCATTAACATGATAAAATACTGTCTTGTATAAGAAACTACAATTGTTACAAGATAATCGCTGTTTTCACGAAACTGAGAAAATGGATAACCGCTGGTTGTTAATAAAAAAATCAGAGGAAGTTTGTTGATACTATGACAAAGAACGTATCTGCCGATTTGTCTTTTTCCGCAAACAAGCCCATAGCTATGACTTTTTAATTAAGTTCTTGAATGTTTACCTTAGCCTTCAATGATGATCTGATTGTGCAAAATAGTTTAGTTTGAATGAAAATAATGTATTTATCCTAAGTAATATCTTTTATCCTATAATCAGACGTGCATTGACGGTATAACATCACATGGAATAAACTAGCCTCTATCCCACCTTGTTGAATAAACCTGTCGCGTGCTATTTTTAGATCATTTGTGGGGTTTTCTAAAAAATGGAGAATCTGTGTTTGTCAACAGCGGAAGACCTAAATCGTCTAAACATGCGATATTTGAACATTATTATTGTAAATATGGAAGAAATAATAGGATAAATAGAATATTATGTGAATTTCGGATAAAGATAAAGTTTATCATGCTCGGCTCGAACCATGGTAGCGTTCCGCAAGCCTCTCGCTACCATGGTTCTTAGCCTCGCATGATAAACTTGATCTTTATCCAACACTCACATTATATTCAATATGTGCACATTTTGTCCATTAAAAACTTCAATGCCTTCATAAACAAAATGATTGTATTTGATCAATGTTAATTTTGTCTGTGACATTATTCCAAGTAATTGACATAAAATGCCGCATAAATGATGAAGAGAAATGCCAAAGAATGACATTTTAAATGTTTATCTGGAAACCAACTGGTGAATAGTAAAGCTAAATGCTGAATTATCTAATTACGGCATACTGTTCCGGCTGAAGAGGGAATATTGTGTATAGATAAATGTTACCGCTTTGTGGTGGAACATGATTTCATCGGTCTTGTATGGGCATGTATGGTCATGGCAAAACAATACATTGTTAACAATAAGCAAGTTAAACGTATTGCCCCCGTATGATATCATAGAATTTATTAAACAGGTACTTATCATACTTCAAACAATTGCAAACCTGTTTATGTTTTTATATCAAGAATGTTGGTACGAAGTTTAGGAGTAAACGATTTAAACACTTAATTTATTTTCTAAATGGATTTATATTAGATCTGTTAATATAAAGAAGTGAAGTTAAACATAAAACAGAGAAATAAATTAAGTAAACAAATCATTCAGTTGGTCAGTTAAAAGCGTTTTCGTTCGTGATTTGCTAAATACGCGCGGTGATATGGCACATATTTAACACAATTTACGAAGTGCGTCAAACATCAACATATAGCCGAGGATTTACCTTTTTGGAAAGTCACTCATATATTCTCAACCTATTTTCAACTCAATAATGTCGAGAAATGTAAAGTTCAATTTTTCAATGATATCATTTTACCGATTTTAGTTGATAAGTGAATTAAAGCATATCATAGTATGCGAATTTAGCAACTATTTAACAAATGTTTAGAATTTAGGACGCCAAACGATGGCGCTAGAAATACGTATAACTGTCGGATGTATGTCAAGCCTAATGTGGTCCACACATGCAATCACATGTATTGAGTCAAATCACAAATCACCTGTACAATTATAAGCCATACATAGTTCACCATGGATACTCAATAAAAGGTATCATTACATAGTACGGACTGGTTTACACTATATGATTTATTTAATTGGAAAATGTTCTTCAGTTGTAGGAATCTTTTAAAAATGTTGACACATTCCATTTACCTTTCTAAAAAACCATTATCGCATTGAACAACCACTTCCGATAACGTTTCTTGAATTTCATTAATCCTTTTTTGACGCTTTTTTTGTGTTTATAAACGCTTTATCACTACTTCAACAAATGAGAAACAGTTCGTGATATCCTGCCTAGTAATACAGTTAAAAAGTGGCTACATAATTATAAATACCTAAATAAGTAATCAAACATGAACAAACATTTAATTTCACTTAGAAAAACATCTGTTACCAAGTGCTGTCACTGAAAAGGATATATGCCCCCGGAGGATAACAAACATGTCCTTGAATTTAAATTGGGGGAAACCGTCACGTTTTACTTAAAAAAAAATTAAACTGATATAAATGAAATTTCATCAATAAGCAATTTTTATCAATTAACAAATCCAATCAAACTAAACATTTAGACGCGTTGTATCGCCAAACTGACTCCCTGACACGAATTTAAATTAGACGATAGTTAATATGTAGTAAGTGCTTATGTATCCAAGTGACAAAGGTCGATACTGGTTAACAACTCTTTTTGTTACCAAAAAGCCGTCATAAATAAGCATATAAACAGCGTTTTACTTATTGTTACGTTCAGAAATATAAATAAGGCGGCATGTGTGCGTGACCACTTGTTTGAAAGCATCATTTAAACAGTGTCTTATGGCCACCCTGACTTCCTGTCAAGTGCACGAATATACATACGACGTCATTTCACCTAGTCAGGGTGATAGATAGTACATATGTGTCTAACATGACATAGGTCGTTGTGCGGGAGAAACTCTTGCAAAAATGGTACCTACAGTCATTAAAGCGACCTTTTGTTTCGCCACTCTGAGCCGCTGCCACTTGCACGAATATAAATTTTACATGTCATGTGACCTAGTCAATTTGTAAGTAGTCCTTTGGTTTCCAACGTTACATATGTCGTTATTTGGGGAAAACTCTTGTAAGCCAAATATTGACAATTCTCAATAATTAGCAGTTCGAGTAGTGTGTATTATTCTAATCCAATATAAAGGCTGTATTGCTTTAAATACGCATTTAGTAATTTAGAGAACTGCCCTGTGCATAATTTCAATTATTACAGAAGACAAATTAAAAAATAGATATTTCTTGTTGTTCAATGACACGTTTTGCGACTGTTTTATTCAACTTTTGACCGTTCTCACTTCCCATTAAAGTGTTTGCAAATTTTCGCAAGAAGGTCAGAATGAATAAATTCTAATCGGATTGTTATTTACGAGGGGAGATCGTGAAACCTTTGTTTCTGATAAGGGCATATTACGAGATTAACACTCAACTCTCACGATAAAACAAGAAGCCTTAAGGCGATCAAATTAGAAGAGACTCCAGTCGGCTAAATTGTTATGACTGTTAACAAGCTTTCAGAATAGACTAATAATGAAAACTGCATCTTTCCCTGGAAGTCATTTTTTTAACAAACAATGCACTATTTTGTTTTAAATCCAAATTTTAATGTCTCGTGCAAGTTTCACCATCAGTATATTTAGAGAGTTCATGTAATTTATTTATAATTATAGCAGCATAAAGATAACTCATAGCGGCAATTTGTTATGAACTGAAACTCACTTGGCGAAGCAATCATAAGAATGATTTTTCCTGAACAAGTTAAATTAAGATCGATTGTTTACAAGCTTCATTAAGAATGAAGAAAAATGATCGAGAGTGATCACAAGCGTTGTCTTAAATTTGGCCTATTGGCCTCTGTTTGACCCCACCTGACCCAGTTTCAAACTCATCCAAGATAATATTCGGGCAAATATTCTGACCAAGTGTTTTCGGAAATGAATACAATCTCTCGGGTGGTCTCAAATATTGACGAGGAACGACGGACGAAGCACGATACAGAACGACGAAAAAGGTGATTACAATGCCTCACCCTGAGTACGGTGTGCTTAGGTGAGCTACGGTAAACACTTGTATATGCACCTTCATATTGATACGTTGTTTGTTATCGCATATAAAACAGTGGAATTATACGTAAGTCTGTTTTCTCATGTTGTACAATTATGTTTTTGCATTAGGTGCACTCGTATATTTTATATCATGTTTAACCCGTGCCAAACGAAATACTATCCTTCAAGTGTGTTAGGGTCAGTGTGTGGTCTGCCCGTCTTACTGCAAAATGAAAGCCAGAATCATAAGAAAAGGCTATCGACATTTAAGCGCTTGATAATTGCACCTGTTTTTCTTCAATAAGCTCTGAATCCGCTATTGTTTATACTTTCCAGATAGATACTATTTTGGCATTGCAGGAGTTTTTGATAAGTTTGGCTTAATTCGTTGATTCAACTGTTGAGTTTGCGGTCATGATTGCTACATTCAAACATATGTTCTCACATTATTAATAAACTAAAACTACCCTAAAAAACTATTACTGGATGACAAGTCGTCTAATTTATATTCGTGCAAGTGACATCTGGTCAAGTTGCGAAAAAAAACTGATGTCGCTCATTATGCTCATTATGCTCATTATGCTCATTATGCTCATTTTTGACGGTTTTTATGTGCCCTTTTCTGACATAAAAAGAGTTTTTCCGTAAGGCGACCTACTGCACATTGGTGACCTAGGTACTGTCTATATCTGACTAAAAACGTATATGACATAAATGCTACTAAATTTGTATGTAAAAGGCAAACACGGCGTATAAATCAACATACACTGTTATTAATATCCCCTTTTATTAATACTACTCAGAAATCAAATAAAATGAAAAATAAAGTGTCACTAACCTAAGTGAACCTTTCAATATATACGAATGGGTAGGTAATTATTTTTGTGCTAAATGTATACACATTTATAACATTGAAAATGCAAATTAAATGTTGACTCTACAATAAATCACGAAAGTAATTAAGTATGCAGTCGAATTGCTCAGCCTTTAACCGTGTTATACCTCAAATGATGAGCTGTAAAACAAGTCTAAAAGGATGCAGCGATTCATTCAATTAACAAAATCGTTGATGACTTCAGCTGCTTCGTGTGCAATGGGTGTACATACATATCTGAACATTGTAGCTCCAGATTGGTCTATGCATACGTATACTCTTATGAGGATTCATATTGTCCGCTAATGAGACCACGAAACCTACAATAATTTCAAAATGTTACAATTTGTAAACCATGTTGATTTACATATTTATTTATTTCAAAACAATTTTATAAAGATTTTTTATGAAGCAAAGTGACTGCACACCTGTTTTGGTGAAATTTATGCAATTGAAATATGAGAACCTTTAGACGATAGTATCTAAACATGAAACTCGATACCACATTAAACATGCAGAGACAATGTACAGAGGTTGAGCCTTAAGATATTCAAAAGATTGTTAACCATGTTGATTTACATATTTATTTATTTCAAAACAATTTTATAACGATTTTTTATAAAGCAAAGTGACTGCACACCTGTTTTGGTGAAATATATGCAATTGAAATATGAGAACCTTTAGACGATACAATCTAAAATTGAATCTCGATACCCCATAAAATATGCAGAGACATTGTACTGCGGTTAAGCCTAAAGATATTCAAAAGGTTGTAATATAATCTTCAGGTAAAATGAATCAGACCATCTAGTGAGAAATGACACATGCTTACAAGAAGCTTGGTGTAGAATTTTCCTTATACTTGATATGTTTTCTTTTTAAAAAATATATCACACAGGACACACGCTTGTTTTAAGCCAGTTTAAAAAGCTTGACGAAGATCATACTTTTAAAGGAGTGATCACTTTCGACGCCATGGTACTATCTTGGATATTTACGATAGCGTGTGGGATACATGGTAACACTTAGAAACGTTTCACTTTAAGCAATATTTGCAGTCAGATTGTCCATGTGTTGGGGCATTTTGTTTTCAAATAGTCCACATGTTAATCTTATGATTACATTATCTGTTTATTTGTTTAGTGTTAACATATGTGAAATTGTGCGTTATATGCTGCAACAAATCGACAAGACATGACGGATTATTTTTTTATTAATGACATTTGTGTCGCTTTAAAACAAGCAGTCTAACTAATACACAGGCTATCGGTATACATGTATAATTGTGGGAATAGGTTTCAAACATTTAACAGCACTTTTAACTAATTGTAAAGATTTATTTTAACTTCAGTCGCGTTTTCGAGTCCATACAGCGACCCCAATTGCGCGTCAGGACGAGATACTATCGTACACTTGTTCGAGTGGAAATGGACGGATATCAAAGCCGAATGCGAACGGTTTCTCGGACCTCTAGGATTCTGTGGGGTTCAGGTATGTATGAGACTCGTTCTGGGAATACTTGCCTTAATGCATGTGCTTAAAGCGTGATCTAAAATGAGCTTGTGCAGCCCGCACAGGCTAATCAGGGACGACACTTTCCGCTTATTATGGAATTGCTCGTTTATAGGAAGTCCTTTCTCTATTATAGCATAAATAAAAAATATGGGCTTCCCTCCTGCGGTGCAAACCAAGTAACTGTACACCAATAGGAGGTCAAAGAAACATTAAATTNTGATCACTTTCGACGCCATGGTACTATCTTGGATATTTACGATAGCGTGTGGGATACATGGTAACACTTAGAAACGTTCCACTTTTAGCAATATTTGCAGTCTGATTGTCCATGTGTTGGGGCATTTTGTTTTCAAAAAGTCCACATGTTAATCTTAAGATTACATTATCTGTTTATTTTTTGAGTGTTAACATATGTGAACCTGTGCGTTATATGCTGCAACAAATCGACAAGACATGACGGATTATATTTTTAATGACAGTTGAGTCGCTTTACAACAAGCAGTCTGACTAACACACAGGCTATCGGTATACATGTCTAATTGTGTGAAAAGGTTTCAAACATTTACCCGCACTGTTAACTAATTGTAAAGATTTGTTTTAACTTCAGTCGCGTTTTCGAGTCCATACAACGACCCCAATTGCGCGTCAGGACGAGATACTATCGTACACTTGTTCGATTGGAAATGGACGGATATCAAAGCCGAATGCGAACGGTTTCTCGGACCTCTAGGATTCTGTGGGGTTCAGGTATGTATAAGACTCGTTCTGAGAATACTTGTCTTGATGCATGTGCGTAAAGCGTCATCCCAAATTAGCTTGTGCAGCCCGCACAGGCTAATCAGGGACGACACTTTCCGCTTTTATAGAATGTTTCGTTTATTTTCAAAACGACAATCCAGTTTAGGCGGAAAGTGTCGACCTTGATTAGCCTGTACTGACTGCACAGCCTAATCTGGCATGACAATAGACGCACATGCATTAAGCCCAGATTTCTCAAAACGAAAACCTACACCTAAAGCATATACAAAAACGTTATTGCACAAACTAAAGCAACCATATTTGACAACATCATATGTGACCGCTGTTTACGTTTAAATGTGAATGACTTTCCGGGAATGATAGCTGTGGCTTAATATCACGTCACTATAATATATATTTTCTTCTGTTGTAAATAAAGTAACATTTTGCCCAATGTAAGGTCACTGAAATAGAAGTCAAGTTCCGCTATCAATTAAAAATGAACTTTGCCTAATATTATATAACTAACATTAAAATCTAGTTCTGCTGCAAACCAAGTAACTGTAGACAAATAGAAGGTCAAGGAAATATTAAATAATCTCTTTTTTAAATAAAGTAACTTTGGCAAAATATTATTTCACAAAAATATATCTAGTCCTGTTGTTTATCAAACTGTCACACAATGTTTTATGACTGAAATATAAATATAGTTCTGCTGTAACTCAAGTGACTGTTTTCCAATAGTATTTGACTGAAATATAAATCGAGACGTGTTTGGATTGGTCAATGTTATAGAAGATAACATCAGGCCTAACACATATATAATCAGCGCAATGACACAACAATACATTCGGCTGTACAGTGTTTTGGTAACATACCATGCAGAGAAACGTCTCCACATGTGATGCTACTATAATTTTACCATAATCATTGAGGGTATTAAATTTAGGGATACAACACATTCAGGATAGCGTCAACGTTTGCAAAGGCTAGATAAATTATTTCATGCCAGAGTAAAATTCTCAACGCCATCTGTTTTCCCTTTTTCCCACAGGTAAGCCCATTTTCCGCAGGGTTGTAATATACCCTACGTAGACAACATCTGTTTTCACGCATTCTCACAGGTTAGCCCACTTGTCCGCAGGGTTGTAAAATATCCTACATAGACAACATCTGTTTTAACGCATTCTCACAGGTTAGCCCATTTTCCACAGGGTTTTAATATATCCTACGTAGACAACATCTGTGTTCACGCATTCTCACAGGTAAGCCCATTTCCCGCAGGGTTGTAATATACCCTACGTAGACAACATCTGTTTTCACGCATTCTCACAGGTTAGCCCACTTTTCTGCAGGGTTGTAAAATATCCTACGTAGACAACATCTGTTTTAACGCATTCTCACAGGTTAGCCCATTTTCCGCAGGGTTGTGATATATCCTACGTAGACAACATCTGTGTTCACGCATTCTCACAGGTAAGCCCATTTTCCGCAGGGTTGTAATATATCCTAAGTAGACAACATCTGTTTTCACGCATTCTCACAGGTTAGCCCATTTTCCGCAGGGTTGTAAAATATCCTACGTAGACAACATCTGTTTTCAGGCATTCTCAAAGGTTAGCCCATTTTCCGCAGGGTTGTAATATAGCCTACGTAGACAACATCTGTGTTCACGCATTCTCACAGGTTAGCCCATTTTCCGCAGGGTTGTAATATATCCTACGTAGACAACATCTGTTTTCATGCATAACACACGGGTTAGCCCACTTTTCCGCAGGGTGGTAAAACATCCTTTGTAGACAACAACTGTTTTCACGTATTCCTACAGGTGAGCCCTGTCAACGAGAACGCCGTGGTGACCAATCCCAACAGGCCCTGGTGGGAGCGTTACCAACCCGTCAGTTACAACATCACTTCGCGCAGCGGCAATCAGCAACAATTCAGGGATATGGTGTCCGCTTGCAACAAGGCCGGTGTTAGGTTTGTCAAGTTGTTCTGGCGGCCATGTTGTTCTGTTCTCGTATTTTACAACATGCTTAGACCGTTTTCATCACGCATACTGTTATATCCCTTTCGAGTCGTGGGTTATTTTCATAAAGATGATACATCACACATATTTTTATAAATATATGGCCATGAATGAGTATAAACATAAATAGTAACCTTTGTACCTTAGATTTGTTTCTTTTTTTTTCAAATCTTTATCGACTGTAAACATCAAAATAATCGACAGTGTTGACAGTGTCAAACCGCCATCTTGAAAGTAAAGTCCTTCTTGAGTCGTGAATTCTCATTGGCTGTTCCAATGTCAATGTTTGCAAGCATTAAATAGACATCGCAGGGGAGATAACTTTCTATGATGATTGCATGCGCAGCCCGCCATTTGTAAAGAATAATGTTTACAGACACTGAAGCATGGCAAACAATCAAAAATAAAGGATTTTGTGTAACGTAGAAATAATATATATGACGAAATATTGTTTGTATTTCATAAGAACGTATCGAGGTATGATGAATTACAATATCTACCTTTTTGTCGCATTTTCGATCCGCAAAACGATGATGACTGTGTCAACACTTTTTACGGAAACGAACTGCATTATGTGCGAACTATCTATCAAGTGATTTCACGCAATCTCTATAACCACGACTCTAAAAGAACCCACGACTCAACAAAAACAATCCATATACTTTATTATCTACATGTATTTTCAAATAACAATATTTATAATTGAACATTATCGAGCGCCCCTCATATAAATGCACTGTCAAAATAATTGTCTATATCATTTGTTTTTTAAAACAGGATCTACGTAGACGCCGTCTTTAATCACATGACCGGAAAGTTCTCCGGACAAGGGACAGGCGGAAATAGCTTCGACGGCGTCGAATGCAGGTTCCCTGGCGTGCCATTTGGACCAAACGACTGCAATGGTCCCGATAATTGTCACTCAAGCGATGGCAACATCAACAATTACGGAAACCCCGAAGAAGTGCGTAACTGCCGACTCGTCGGGTTGGCTGATTTGTGGCTGGGCTCAGATTACGTCCGTGTTAAGGTTGCTGGTTTTTTAAACATATTGATAGACATTGGGGTGGCGGGATTTCGAGTTGATGCCGCAAAAACACATGTGGCCTGGCGACCTCGGATGCGTGTTTGACAGACTCCACAATCTACGTAAAGATACATTTGGACCCGGAAAGAAACCGTTCATCTTTCAAGAGGTCATTGATATGGGCGGCGACGAACCTATCAAGATGAAAGAATACATTGGAACCGGTCGCGTGATTAATTTCATTTACGGCGTTAAATTGGCCGACGTGTTTTTGCGTCACTCTGACCAGGCGAAATGGCTGAGTAATTTCGGCGAAAGTTGGGGCATGCCGAGTTACGACGTCGTTGTGTTCCTTAGTAACCACGACAACCAACGTGGGAACGGAGGTGGTGGTAGGTGAAGATTCCTTTTGATACACTTTCACGAGGTATACTTCAATCTAACATGGTTACTTTCAGTGTGGTTAGTTTTCTGACATTGCCCTTCGTGTATGTAGTTTATGCCGTATTACCGTATCTTTCGTCTTAAATCTTTTTTACAATCACTTGTTTTCATAACTGATATACTATTACGGAATATGCTCACAACATGACATTGAATATGATACGCATGAATGTAGTTTGATATTGCTGGACAACATGTTTGCCTATTTGAAAATGTAGCGAATACTGGATTAGTGTTGATAAAGCTTTTAAAGTGACAGTTCGCGGAAAAGATCGTTGTTTTGCATATAAATCGTATAGCGAGAAATAAACTTTACATAAATTCATTGAAATATATTTTTTATCGAGGTTGACATCGAAAACCTGGTCAAAATCGGTTTTGAATCAATTAAATAATATATAAATGATCATAAATACATGCAATAGGCGAAAATAATTGTAGCGTCGCGAGTTATGCAAATTATATCTATATTTAGGTTTGCTAAACATTATTAGCATATGAAAGACATATACATAAATTTAGCAAAAACGTAGCGTTGCAACTCAGTTTCCGTTTGTTACATATGTATATGCATATGTTCTTACCTTCTCTCCGCTAAATTCGCCCGTATCCGCAATTTTGTTTAGGTTTGAATTAACGTGTCGAATCATGAATATTAATTAGGTCGTTTTCGTACTTTACCGGACTCGACCCAAAATAAAAATCGCNATTAAAGTGACAGTTCGCGGAAAAGATCGTTGTTTTGCATATAAATCGTATAGCGAGAAATAAACTTTACATAAATTCATTGAAATATATTTTTTATCGAGGTTGACATCGAAAACCTGGTCAAAATCTGTTTTGAATCAATTAAATAATATATAAATGATCATAAATACATGCAATAGGCGAAAATCATTGCAGCGTCGCGAGTTATGCAAATTATATCTATATTTAGGTTTGCTAAACATTATTAGCATATGAAAGATAAATACATAGATTTAGCAAAAACGTAGCGTTGCAACTCAGTTTCCGTTTGTTACAGATGTATTTGCATATGTTCTTACTTCTCTCCGCTAAATTCGCCCGTATCGGCAATTTTGTTTAGGTTTGAATTAACGTGTCGAATCATGAATATTAATTAGGTCGTTTTCGGACTTTACCGGACTCGACCCAAAATTAAAATCGCTATAATGTTTGTTTTCAACCGATTTCAACCGGATTTTAAGTGATATCCTCAATAAAAACACGTTTTCTTACGATTCTTCCCATTACGGAATCCGGATAGTGCCATCTATAATCTCGCCTTTCTTTCTTCAAGGGCGACACACGATACACGATATTTTGCGCGACAGTCGCGGCGACGCACGATATTTTGCGCGACAGTCGCGGCGACGCACGATATATTTAACACGAAATATTGCCCCTGTGCGACCGTCGCCCTTTTATATGCGATATCTCTCCCTTTGAACACGACCGTCGCCCTTTTAGAACGCGACCGTCGCCCTTTTATATTCGAGATATCGTGTATCGTGTGTCGCCCTTGATGAAAGAAGGGCGAGATTATAGATGGCACTATCCGGATTCCGTAGCCCATATATATATCCGCGAACTGTCACTTTAAGCGACGAATAGAATTCTGAACCAGGAGCATAATCACTTGTACATGTTTTCGTGCTGATTATATAATCTTATCTTCATTTAACATTAATACGTATGATAAGTAGTGTCAAGTTGTTACAACTTTTGGCGAAATAATTCACATTGAAGGAAAAGCTCCAAACTTAGTCTACGTGTTTATTTTGGCATTTACAACATCATTATTATTATTTATTATTCCATGAGACCCATTTGGTTTGTGGTTTAAAAGTGATTTAAAATATGCTAAAGTAAAAACTATCCTTTGTTTAAAAACTCTTATCAAGTGATATTTAAATTATTCCGATGTAAGAAAAGGGAATTGTAGAAATTACAATATTTCAGATTGGGATCGTTGCTAGCTTAATGTGTTGCTTTATTGAAAATCATTATTTTGATAAAATGATTGCATATTTTTTTTTATAAATAACATTATAACAGCAGCGGATTTCAGAATGTAATGGTTTTTGATTTGTACAGCATTTTTCTTTTACATTTTGCAATACAAACTTTTATCTATCACCAGCCACTGAAAATGTAAGGCAAACTGTTAACAAAGGGAGATCACTAGTACACAATGTTTCAATATGTTTTGTAAAATGTTCATTAAAGGATATCTCGCCAAACTGAAAAGAACATTCGACATAAATGTTAATATTGTTTTGTTTTTTTTAAATGTTTAACATATTTAAATCAAACATTTATATATAATTATGAACATTTTCTGTTCGCAAATTGTGTTCGGTGGCCATCTTGGATGTGCGGACATGATTTTTGGGTTTGAGTCTTACGTTCATGTGTTTTGCTTTTCCTCTTTATGCATCTGTACCGAATATGGTGCTATACTCATACGCTGAAGTATTGTGTGAAGAAATTACCACATTATATACTTAAATCATCATTTTATCTATATTTCCGTACATAGTTTGAAGGTAACGAAAGAAAATCACATCAAATGATGTCATGAAAATAGATAAATTGCGTGGTGCGTTACAAGAATGCTTAAAAAATGTGAATAAAATGGTGGTCTTTTTAATGATTTATTTAAACGTATATTAACTCTAAAACGGTTTGGTTAGAAGATTCAATGACCTATATGTGTGTAACTTTCTATTTCGTTAATTCAAAACAAGGATTTTTTTATAGGTGATCCAATAACTTTCCGAGAACCGAAAGAGATGAAAATTGCCACTGCCTTCATGCTGGCCCATCCGTACGGCTTCCCGAGAATCATGAGCAGCTACGACTGGCCTACGTAAGAAAGTAGTTGAACATTAAGCAAATATTTCATGGGATTTTACAATAGCTGATGGAAGTAAAAAATAAATTGTTCCACTGTCTACTTTTTAACGCAAAACTTTTCAAAGTTGAATATCACAGTTTTTAGTTAATGTTTTGATTTAAAATTTTACATGTGATCATTTGACTACATTCTTAACAAGCGTACGTTAAATCATTCAGCCTTAACAATCGGACGCTTAATCACATGGGGTATGTATGGTTTCATCTTTGTTCACATCAAATGGTTCAATGCAAAATTATTCTAAATTTATTTCAATTTTAACATTTAAGGTGGGTTCTTACATCAGGATAACATACAACTAGTTTTTAAAAATGTATGGCTTATATGAATATTTAGGAGTGCAACCGCTCTTTTTGGCAAATTGCAGGTTACCTGCAAGTGTATTGAAGATTTTTCTCACGCAACCCTATTCAAACTTGAATAACTCTCTTATAATTAAAGATTTTCATTTAAAAAATATAGATGTGATAATGTGAATACATTCGTTGCAAGCTAACGATGCAATAATGTATCGCCGACGATCGGACGCTTAAGCACGTGGGCAGGTAGCATGCAATTTGCCATAATGCGCGGTTGCGCTTATGAATATTCACATGAGCCATTCTTTGTTTTAAATTTAGTTTACGTTTTCCTGGTGTAAGAACACACATAAAATAATAAAATTGAACTAAATTAAGAATAATATTGCGTTTCACATGTCCACGTGCAAAAATACAAATCTATAAATACACCACATGCTAAAGCGTCCAATCGTCACGGATGAATGATTTTATCGCTTTTTGTAAGAAAAACATATTATTTTTTACATATTTTATCGTAAGAAAAGTCTCCAAGTGTATGTGAATCTCATGTTTTGCATTGACAATGAGGCATATCACGGCGATTCCAGTTTCTTTTCACGTGTATGTGTATGTTATGTCTTATATATTTGACTTTATCGTATGCATGTATTTTTTACTGACGGAAACAATAATTTATATTCGTATAATGTTTCTGGATTTTCATTATTGTTATTCTTCATTTCAGCAACTAACATAATGGAAATGACCAGAACAACTGGATGGGTCCACCTCACAATGACGATATGAGCACCAACGACGTCCATGTCAACTCCGATAATACCTGTAGTGATGGATGGGTAAGTTTGGGTCACGATATTATTGTAATATTTTGTTTAAAGGCTGCAAAATCAGTTTTGGTTGTTCAGAAATTCTTCTACGGACGCTTAATAAAATCAGTGCTGTGTTGTGCGGTAAATATGATGTAAGGATTTGTAATCACTCTTAACGCACTTAAAATAAGTTCGTTGCATTTTGTTAAATCTTGTACCTTTTATAAGTACAGATGAGATGGTTTTTTTTAACTAGATGCTTTTGTTTCAGCCCTTATTAATATAATTATCGATTACGCCTCTTAAACAAAACAATTGCTGCATATGTTAAACGTCGTCTGCGCGCAAATAAAATTTCAAATCAGTTGCCCTACTTCGTGATAAAAGGGGAGTACTCTTAAATACCAGCAGCTTAGGTTTTTATCCAACATAAGACGTACATTGTCGAAATACACCTCTATGGAATAAAGTAAGCTTTATTTTAACATTGCAGGGGAGTTTTCATGTGGAAACAATAAACATCATGTTTTTGGTTTTATGACGTCATTTGATGTGTATCGAGTTTCTCTGCCATTTGCTTTAGTCTGCTTTCAAAAAAGGACAGAAAAATTTGTTACAATCATGGGATAAATAGAATACCAGATAAGTGTCGAATACAAACAAGTTTATTTTCTCGGCTAGAACACATGAATCACTCGCCACATTTATAATATAACGTATTCTACACTAACCTAGTATTCTCTTTGTTAAACTATTCTGGGTACCACATGACATTCTGCAAACAATATTGATATGATCTGAACTCATATAAAGATCTTCACCATCGGTTGTTGTAAATTCTCACCATATTCAAAGCATACAACTATTACACATGATTTGCGTTTTATGAACCTGAACGTTTATGAACCTGAACACAAGCGACAGTTCTCTAATTTGATTTTAATGGCTTCATTTTGATAGGTGTGCGAGCACAGATGGCGCCAGGTATACAACATGGTTGCCTTTCGCAATGTGGTGGCAGGAACACCTCTACAAAACTGGCAAGCTCCAGGCGATTATCAGATTGCATTTTCACGTGGAAACAAAGGTGATACTAAAGCAAGCATTTTTTATCTTTTTAACAACACCTGTGATATGCTTTTCCACTTATCGTTTCGTGTTTCTTATATTAACATATGATAACACGTTGTGTCAGGCTGTATTTGGTTTTACACAATCCATGTTGGCTAAATTGAAATAATTCAAATATATAGAAATAAGTAATTCCAATTAGTTCACGTTTTTTCTATACAGCATATCAAAAAATTAAATAAAGGACACAACGAGTGAGCATGAAACAGTGATATGTAGCATTTAATGGCAACAAGTAAAAGACAAATTTGGTACAACTTTTAATGATTTTGAAGTCTCAAATGATGTAGTAATTAGCATTAAATACAATTTATTTAAACCATCAAACTCTTTGAAGTTTTAAATATTTTGTGGCACGTTTAACCATTATCTGCAATAACAAAAAGCGTTATGTTCCACTTTATATATCATCTGAACAATTAGGTTTTATCGCAATCGTTGGTGATGGCAGTCATATGAACATAGATCTCCACACCGGTCTTCCAACGGGCGAATACTGTGACGTCATTTCCGGAAATTACAAAAATGACCAGTGCTTGAACGAGGACGGGAGTGATCTTTCATCTGGCGAATACTGTGACGTCTTTTCTTACAAATACGAAAATGAAACTTGCACCGGAAAGACAGTGCACGTGGATGGAAATGGATTTGCACACTTCGACATAAATGGCCAATTAGACGACCCGGTTGTTGCCATTCATATTGGTATACTTTTTTGGTCTTTACGAAGACAAATCGTTACATATTCCTTTTGAGTCAAATTCAGAGCTAATATGTGCGACAACTGAACAAATAATAAATAAACATGCAAGAGGTTACTCAAATGAAACAGGTAAACCTAGAATAGTTATAAAAATTTAAAAAATTAGCCAAACAATCAATGATTCATTTAATCGATCTCTGTCACATTTTTATTTTAAAAAACGTATATTTTCTTCAAGAAAGTACATAAAAACTAGGAATAATTTTTACTTAAGTCGAATTCATTGAAACACAGTTAAAGTGATATGAAGATTATTAGACTGTTTGTGTTTGAGAAATTGTTCGGAAGACAATGTGGATTATTTTATGAAAATCTTGTTTTTCATGCAGTTTAAAGCCCCTATAACGCTCAAAATCAACGAAAATTTCGTAATATATTCCGTTAAATAAAGTAAACATATAAATAACCAGTGTTCCTTTTAGCAATAGCCAAAATTTCAACGCTAGATGTGGTCTGGTAACACAGATTTAACAAGATATAAAATGCTCTTTTTTATTTTTGTGTTGCACAATTAATTCTAATTTTAATTTCCCGCAACGATATCTATTCATACGACACACGAACACTAAATCGGTACATGAACATGTGTTGAATATATTGTACCACAATAAATAAAAAGGAGCATTTTATATCGTGTAAAATCTATGTTTCCAGAGCACATCTAGCGTTGAAATGTTAGCTATTGCTATAAGGAACACTGATTATGTATATGTTAACTTTATTTTAAGAAATATATTACGAAATTGTCTTTGATTTTGAGCGTTATAAAGGCTTTAAATCAATGTGACGTTAATTTTTCTGTCTTAATGTATTGATGGTTGCCTCGTTTGTTTCTTATTTTATGTGCCAAGAAAGGAAGTCCAAAGAAGGTGACAGCCTAAGTCGAGAAGTCAATATTGTACATTATATGAAATATGTTATGTTATCGCCTTTAATCACTTTTTTTTAATCCTGTTATGTGTTTAATAGTTGGTCATCGTGACATTAAAATTACCGTTATAAGAAACATATCCCAAGATACAGGTGAAGGTCACTCTTCAATTATAAGATGCTAGCCATAGTACCTAGATCATAATATTGTTTAGCATGGAAGAAATTTAATTAACAATTGACACATGCTAAACTTTGTGAGAAGGTGTGTCGCATGCAAGAACACTCGGATGCATTGTTGTTGCTATGTCGTGTATTAATTAAGAAATAATTCGTGTACGTTATAGTTTGTTGTCGAATAACCCACGGACGGAAGTTTAGATGCGTAGGGATTAAATCACGAGTGCGAAGCTCGAGTGATTTGAAACCACGCATCTAAACTTCCGACAACAAACTATAACGTACACGAATTATTTCGATTTTAACACGGTTTTTACTAAAGATTTATGTATCTTATTTTTCTTGTGTACTATTTTATGTGAAGTTCCGCTCATAAAAATGACTTTCGGCTGTTCTATCGATCAGATCTCCGCCCTCAATAACAGCCAAACTGGATGGAAAAAAAACGTATCATTTCTCCCGTTTGCTTAAATAAGAACAACAACAACTTGTTTAAACTTACATGTTAACATTGTACACTTGTAATTAACGCAAGAGTGTTACAGCTACAACTATAACAACACTGTATATGTTACAATTATTACTCTGGTGGAAAATGTATCGGCATGTTTTGTTTAGTTACAGTGCGTGCTTTCGGTGTATAAGCTCCGCCCATAATTATTGCAGAATAACCCATGGACGATTTTCTTCTTTGTTTCTATGAAAGTTGGCACGTGCCGTGTTAGAATACAATATAACCTTCAATATAAAGAAGTGAAACTCCAGAAGATGCAGCAGTAGTGCATTTCTATGATTCTCACATTCGTGGCCCTTTATTAATGGCAAGGAACCAATTGCCAAAACGGTACAGTACGGCATAAAACGAAACAACATATACACATAGTAGAATAAAGCTGGGGTCACCGATTTGGAACGATCAATGCTAAGCACTGGGGGTTTAAACCGGTTATAGAGCGCTCTCAATGTGGGTAACTTCTCACACAGTATTTTTTAGAACTTAAAGGAACCTTCATACTCTATGATGCCTGCTATGAAGACCTGATTGCGGATTGCATATATTTTTTGTAAAATCAGGGTCACGTACTGTCACTGTTACGTAAACTAGAACAACGATGTCTGATATAAAACTCCAAAACGGATTGAGTTATTTTAGTAAAAATGTATTATTGAATTACAAATTCAAATTAAACGATCTCACTTGAGATTGCATTTTTTGTTGTTGAAAGGGTGGTGACGTAGTCACACAAATGTATATCATATGTCAAAATGCATCACATGTCATTTAATACATTCATACTTCACTCCAACCAACCGAGAGTACTCGGATGTGAAAAAGTAGCAGTTTTGACTTTGAATAATGATATTTCAGGAGCTAGTTCTGGTATTAACATGTTGGTGGCCCTATTTTTGCTTTTACTATTAGATGTCAAAATGTTGGAGTGTTTGTTTGAAGATGTTGCTTGTATGTAAGAAATCATTGTTATTTAATAAGTAATTATGTTTTATCATTAGAATTTGCCATGTAAAATATAGAGGATATTTGTTGGATTCGGTGGATTATCGATTTTAATTCACGAGTGATCATAGAAATTAATGTTTTCAAAAGTGGCGCAGCCACGAGTGAAAATATATATTTTCTATGAGCACGAGTAAATTAAAATCGATATTCCACCGAATCCAACAAATTTTCTTTTTATTTCATGCTTTTTTCACAGTTTATATACATTGATAAAGAGTTAAACTAAAGAATGTCGTTGGGATAATGACGTCATTTCGTCAAAATAATGGCGTCATTTCACAGCAAACAGTGAAAATTATCGATAATTTTAATTCACTGATATTTCTCTTTAAACCACCGGAAAGCATTAAATAAAATATACTTTCCAAGAAATATGTCAAGTGTGTTTGTAGAACTTCATTGACCGAAATGTTATAATTTATAACCTACCCTCAAATAGGTATGTTAATTGTTCTTTCGCGACCAAAAATATCATAACCATAATAATGTTGTTAAGTTATTTATAACCTTCCCAAGAAATACATCAGGTATATAAATACTACCTGAATCAAAATATACCCAAGAAATATGTGAGGTATTTAAAAGAAAATTCGGACCTAAATGAAATTGGATGAGCATTTCAAGTTATGGGTGACTTATGCAACTGGTAGTTTGTATTAAAAAGGTATTTTCTCACTTGAGCAATTTTGGTCTAAACTTAATGTTTAACTTAGTTGTTTTCTGTACTGAAATACTTGAAATGTAAACTATAGCCTTATATATATATATATATATTTATTTATTTTTTATTTTTATATAGATTGTTTCACGCTCTATTTCTCAATTGGATGATGGGAGCGACGATTTAGAAAATAATTGAAAGTCGGACAAAATTATTACAATACTGTTTCATTAAGCCTCTCCTTTGCAAATCATAAGTTGCTCCTTACTCAACTGGAAAGTGATATTGTGCAATGAAGCTTATAAGGTTTAACTTTGGTAAGATTCACTGAGACAGTCAGCTTGTCATACAAGAACTATTTAGATCATGTCAGGGACCCAAAGTAATGCTGTAAATTCTACTTGTATTTTTGTACTTGCGAGTGCTATGTCGTTTGATTAATCTGTTCAGTTAACTGCTTATATACGAAAGTCACAGACTGGAGTACAATTGGGTACTTCAGGAGGACCAAAAGGCGACAACAATGGTTGCGGCGAGATTGGTGATTCAGCAAAGCATTCGTTCAAATTGCGATAAATATCTCAAGCTTACAGCCGTTTCCTTTCGAAAAGTTTCTTTACCACAATTTCCTTTCCGTTGGATTTTTTTTTATGTGTATGCACTTTTTATTAACAAATTATTCTGAAATTTGTTTGTTGCTTTTCGACAACTAAAATGTGTATAAAGATACTCTACTGATGTTGTTTTAAATGACATTAAGTTCATTCTAAAACAAGGATATCAATAAAACTGATGGATGCTCCCCAATGATGCTTTGTCGATATATGGGTTAATTTTGTGGAAAAAAAATATTTAAAAAATGTGACCTTGAGAAAATCTATTATTAGCCTCGTTGACCTTGACCTTGACCCTTGTGACCTAAAACCTCATCAAAAGGTAGAGGTCCATGCAAGGTACCTACATGCCAAATATGAAAGAGATCGGTAAAGTATTGCAGGCGCTATGAGAAATTGTAATAAAAGTGTGACGGAAGGAAAGAAGGAAGGAAGGAAGGAAGGAATAACGGAACTTCAAACTGGCAACTATATGCTCCCCATATATATATATATATATATGGGGAGCATAAAAAGGAACAATCACCCTTTTAAATTGATAGTATCACTGATTTTGGTCGTAAGAAATTATTTTCGAATGTATTTTACCGGCTCTGTATTTTAATAATTGTATGTATACAATACGGTTTGCAGAACACATTACACGTGTTAAATTAATCATTTAACAAATATATCTATGTTATTTAATCGAGAAAGGTGTCTATATTGCAAGCAGGTATTTTTGTACACAACACTGCACAAAATATCAAACTCATCATTGTTTTACACCCATTAAGATCACAGAGCAAACATTTCGACAGATTTTACAAAAACCTATAATGAATGTATTATGACAAATGATAAAATTGTGTGTTGAATATTACTTTTAAGTAAGCGCGATCAATATTGTGAAACGAGTTTTCTATCAAAAGAATATTTCTCTTATATTAATAATTGTCTCAGATATTTCCGGCATAAGAAAACATGTACATTCATTGCGTTGATGACACTCATTTGCAAACGTTGTCCAAAACGAAAATTTACTGAAGTATAATTCCCGATATATTGTCTTGTTGAGTACTTACTTCAAATGCGAGTGTGTGTACTACTTTGACTGCATTTCACGAACGTAAGATGAAGAAAAAATATATAGTCACAAATACAAGAAATGAAATATGGAAAAGTAAAACCAGTATTCACACTGCCGACAACGGTTTTATCAACAGAAATAAACATATTAACTAATACGATATAGGAATTTATTGGTCCCTAAAGGGAATACATGTTTAAAATAATTCACACTGCGTACAACCGTGATATAAACGGCACATATTGTTATTAATAATCGCACATGCATTCTCTCCCTGGAAGATTATCTGGAATTATCTTTAATGTGTTTCTCCCTGTATCACATACATTTAACTTGGTTTATCAAATGAAGTTTTTCGAATATTCAGATAATCTGAATAAAGTGACTGCGTGGACTTAATACAACATATCCTGAACCTTCAGGTTGATCAAATGCATCATATTCCTATAGCGTAATCAAAACATGACGCCATGTTGTGCATTTTTCTAAATAACAACTGTACTTTGGTCTTGAAAAAAAGCCTGTTATAAGTCGAGTTTTCGAACAGCTCAAATCAGTCATTACATCACTGAGGTAACCACACTATCCAAAAAACTAACAAATACTACCCTGTCTTTATTTGACCAAAATAGGAATAGTTAGTCTGAGAATACATGTGTGCATATAGCCATAATGATAATAAGTTAAACAAATATTTAAGCAACAAAACGCATATCAAAGTACCAGTAAGCGGAGATGAGCATTTAACCCATTGATGCCTAGCGTCTAGAAAAAAGGCATTGGCAAACAGCGTCTCATCAGGGTCTGAGCTGTTTGCTTAAAGGAATTTCTGTAAGAAATATTCTAAATATAGAAATAAATATACTAGACATCCCTAATTTTGGCAATAAATTGATCCAATTAAGAAGGATGGGAGAGTCCACTAGGCATAAATGGGTTAAACCAATATATAAAGTACTCATCTGAATTCATGGCGTGCTGTCTGATTGGAGGTAATGGTCTTAACAGCATTACCATTTATAAATGCCAAGGTAGTAAATAGTACACATATAAGTCAATTTAAAGAAGCATGCGAAACAATTGCTGTGTGAACATCAATGTTATTGTTAGTCAATACACATAAACAATAACATAAAATGAGATGTTTTTTTCCACATAAATCTCGAAAAATCAGGATCGTTTTGTGAGTAAACACGAAATACGTTTTATTACATTTGTTTTACGCCTACATTTTTTGTTACAACCAAACATTTGTTCATTCTATGTTTGTTTTTCGACCATTTTTGCTACATATTTAATTGTATTCGCAAAAAAAATTAGATACATATATAATTGGACATAAATCGTGCACAATAAAAAGCTTACAAACAAAAAGTTTGACCGACGTACCTAGGATAATTTGTTTGGAGATGCAAGTGGAAATAAAACATATTGTGTGGCCTTCTGAGTCAATCAATCGTAGTTTATCTACACGTGTATTGGGAAGAACACACAATAAATTGCAAGCATATTAACGTAAAAATATTATGATTATACGCAATAATCTTGCTATGAACAGCTGTCAATACATAATGGTTTGCCTGAATACAGCTGATGAATTTTTTATATATTATAACGGTAAAATAGCTCCTTTGGTGGATGAAGGCTTACGTCATCTTGAAAGTAATCAGTCCAAATCGGAAGTAGAATTCCCAGAATCACCAGAAAGCATGTTTTCCTGTAAAAAGACATAAAAATAAAGTTACACGCCCAATGAAATTACAACATATTACAATAACAAGATATAAGTCACTAAACTTTACCGATCTCACTTACCCATCCACCCCTCTTTACAATCCAGTCCCCCCACTTACCCATCCACCCCTCTTTACAATCCAGTCCGCACACGTATCCTCCACGTATTTTAGGCAGTTCTCCGTGATCCTCCTCGCATTCAACCCTGCAGTGCCCGCCGCTTGTATGGCCCTATTGGTAAACTGGAAAACAAAGGCAACTTGTCCCCAGCCCACGAGGTTGTCAACGTACTGATTGACCGTGCTCTTGAAACTGTTGTACGCCAGCAAGCTGGCGACCTCCTCAGTTGCTTGGCGGACATTGGCTTTCAACTGGAACGTATAACGATGTTTTGTTTTATATGCATGTATCAAGACTAGTGGCAACTTAATTGGGGGAGTAAGCTTAAGGATATTCATTATATCAAGAACTTGTTATGTATATCTATCTGTAAGTGTTTGGTCTCAGTTAGAATTGACGGACATCTTTCAAATAATACATGCACGTAGATATTTATGAAAAGATATATAAATATCGTATATTCAAAGTGCTCACTATATGATTTACCGCAACAGACAAAATGCATATCAATGGATAATAATGTTCTTTAAACAAAACAGCCTTTCACGTAAACGGTTTTGGTATTTTCTACTTATTTTCGAATTTAAATTATATTCTTAGACATACATATTTTTCAACCTCCGAATGTGAAACTATCCCTTACACATAGCGAATATCAGCCATAATAAAGTATTAATTTAGCTTGCTTTTCCATTTTGGTCAATCTCGTCTGCTAAACGACGCAACTCTGGAAGGAGCTCTTGTTCTAATTTTGTCCGCGAACTTTCTGTAACGGTTTGTTCTAAAAACAAAGTTATAACCTGTGGAGCATTAAAAATGTGGAACATAATTGATAAATGAAGACTTTTTGTGCTTAAATCTTGTAACACTTACAACTTGTTAAGAGAATAAACCGCGATCATACACAAAGGCGTCAAACTTATTTATTAGTAAACAATCAGCATCAACAGCTGTCTGATATAAGATAATAGAAATGCGTAAAACGAACTTTCCATTGATACCGTCATTAAATTCTAGCTAGCAATGACAAATAAGAAAATTTAACAAAAGTTGGATTTTGATTGAAATTGATGTCACCCCCATCCCAAAAGAGTTGTTATTGTTGTGCAATGTAGTGAAGTGTCTTTGTGTTCACACCAGAGATCTATCTATCAAATTTTAATTGATCCTGGTACAACAGACGTACATTTAAAGTAACATTAATACTCAAAAATCAACGGAAATTTCGTAAAGTATTTCGTAAAATAAAGTTACCCAATAAAAAATCAATGTTCCTTATAGCAAAAGCCAAAATTTCAAAACGAGATGTTTTCTGGTAACATGGATATAGATATAAAATGCTTGTTTTTAATTTTTCGTGTCACAATTAATTCCATTTTAATGCCCCGCTCTGATATCTATTCATACGACACATGGACACTAACATGGTGTTTTGGATTTGCTATAAGAAACTTTGATTTGTTATTGGGTAACTTTATTTTACGAAATACTTTACGAAATTTCCGTTGATTTTTTAGTATTAATGTTACTTTAAAACCTTATGTCTCATCAAAGGCAATATGATTTTTTTATTAAATATTGTTGGGACAATGACCCTTTCATGACGTCACAAATTGATATATTTCCTACGTAATTGACACGTGTCATAAACACGGTTTTGACGAATACGTCGACTGCCAGACTCACTCAAAGACAACTAGGTCTAAATTGACTTGTATGTTAGTGCGACACTTTTCTATTAATTTAATGCTTCTTATCATATTGTATAAGTTAATTCTGTTTAATAAGAAGTAAATTTAGTGATTATTATATAGATAAAAAAATAAAATGACCGCTTTATATATGCAAACAATAGTGACAACTATCAAAATGCACATCGCGCGCCTCGTTTTAGATTCATCGATTAATTATTGCGTCGTGATAATCGCTAACATTGGAAATGTGAAACTCTTCTTTAGAAATTAAGTGAGTATTAAGTGAGTATTGATAGCTAAAGCAAATTGGAACACAATATTCATCGATATGTTGGATGATGGTGTTTTACTAACCCTCGTATTTCAGGATCATCAGATATCACGAATCTTATAAGGTTTACCTTTTCTATCATTAATTATTTAAATTATGTCAGCGACCCGACGTTCTGTTCTGCCTGCATTATGGAAACTATAGTATTTAAGTACCTGCGCTTGCAGCGTCGTCTTCTTCCTCTATTAGTTTAAGTGTTGATAACTTAAATTCACCAACTGCTGTGGAAGTGGGTACCTCATGAATGCCGAAAGGCGTTGCCAGTCGATGATGCGTTAGTGGTGGTTCAGCAAAGCATTCGTTAGATCATAATTGTATGATTGTGAATGTAGTTTTTATTTCATTAACGTTTACATAATTAATTAACAAAATTAAGTATAGGAGAATGTGTTGTCTTTCTATACAGTGAAATGTCTTTGTGTATAACCAGTGATCTAAATATTAAATTGATCCTGGTACAAATACACGTACAAGTAATAACCGTAATTCTCATCAAAAGCAATGACTGCACAAATACTGCATGGTATCTTATGAGCGACTCTTAACTTTTATACAATAATACATATAATGTTTAATGCACACCTTATTTTTGTTTATTAAGTAGTATTTTATTGATTATGTATTGATAAAAAAACAACATAAAATTGCCGCGGTATATATGCAAACAATCGTGCCCACTATACAATCTATACCTGCGCTTGCAATGTCGTCTGTCGCATCTGTTCGTTCAACCGCTGATATCATAAAGGCACCAATTGGTAAGGGAGTGGGTACTTTCTTAGGGCCGAAATGAGTTGTCAGTCGTTGTGGCGGTAGTGGTAGTTCGGCAAAGCAATCGGGGTCCGATTGCAAGAAACATTGCAACAGTTTTTTAGTCTCATTTCGGATTGTCTCCTTACAACAGTTCCCATGTCGTTGCATTTGTTGTTTGTGTCTGTGAGACATTTAAAAAATAAAAAATAAAAAAATACAGTTTTGTCTAAAAACAAGCTCTTGTAAATATAAAGTTGATTTTTCGGCATCAAATTCTCGTATAAGAACACTGATTTTTTTTTTATTAAAGTGAATTCTGAAAAAAAAACAGGAACATACGCCCTTTTACATGGACAGTATCCAAGTTTTCGGCTGTCTTAAATTATTTTCGAAATCAGGCATATATATAGCCGGCACACTTTATTCTTTTCTACACAAACTGAACCAAATACGAAATTCATCGTGTTTTTAAACCAAAATACAAACATAATAACAGAGCAACAGTTTCGATAGAATTTACAAACTCCGATAATTCAATTAAAATGGATAATATGAAATAATATGAATTATTTGTTGATTACGTGTATTCATCTAATGATTCAAATCCAATATATATGAGAGCATATACTTTCTATAATTAAACAACATTTGCATGCGTACGCAATATTGCGAAACGAGTTTCATACCTTGCTTGGTATCAGATTCGTATTCCTTTAAAATATATATCAATCGCTCAGATCTTTATTCAAAAACATGCACAATATAATTGCGTTGATGACACTTTTGTACAAGATTGTCCAAGAGGAAAATAAGTGAAGTATCATTTCCGATCTATTGTCTTGTTGAGTACACACTTAAACGCGAGTGTGTACACTTCTCTGACTCTATTTTACGTCCTTAATTAAGATGAATTATACGTATTGAATTGTACATTTTAGTTGAATGTAATGTCATTTTGTTTAAATATCATCTTAATATACTGTTATTCGGTGTAGCTGTCTAATCCAGCTTTTTACAATTATTGATCTTTAACAAGAACCGATAAAAAACGTTCCCGCCAGTAGGCCCGAATGAATAACAAGAATGTTCCCACTTGTTAAAAATACCTATATAAAGCAAAATAGAAAACGTTCTGTTTTGTCTTCAAATAGTGTTATGTTATAATCAGAGAAACTGGTTGAGCATCTTTGTTGTGTAGTATAGCATAAAGGATGTACGCCGTGGGGAAATCCCCACTTTCTGTAGATTTGGTCCATACGACCCATAGACACATTTTGGTTCTGCAACTTATACGAGGGAACGTGTCGGTATCAGCTTTGTGCTTAGAATCACATCGGAGCCTAATTTAGTGTTACTTTCAGTTCGCATTAAAAATGTATTTAGGTCCACAAAGAAACGTTTTAAATGTTTAATATTAATTTGCAAATTAACAGCCAGATTTGAAACAAGGCAAAATGCGACAAATAACCATTTATACCGATGTTTCATGTTGATCGCCCAAAACGGCCATACATATGTACTTGTGGAGTCGTTGTACCAATGTTTAATTAATATCTGGAGTGATCAACATAGTGGAAACAGCATTTTTATCGCCAAACTTGTCTTCACAAAAATTAGTCTTCGTTGGGCGTTTTCATTCTCGAATAAGGGTCTCCAATTAGATGGTAAACTACGTTCGCATTTATTAACATGTGTGTGGATGTAATGCGGCTTAGATTTGCTCAGACATTGGTCATAACTATTTGATTTTATTGTAGATCGTTTTCAACAACAAAAAACAATTAGCATAAACGCAGTATATCACTTATTTAAAGTTTTTGTTTGGGCTACGGGAAAGTTAAAGTTAAAGAGCAAGTTAAAGCTGACCGACACGTCATTTTAGTATTTACCGAATACAAACATACGTCTATTGTTGTTTTAAGAAGTTAGAAAAAACATATGAGCCTCGCTCTGTGAAAAGGGGGTTTAATGCATGTGCATAAAGTGCCGTCCCTGATTATCCTGTGCAGTCCGCACAGGCTAATCAGGGACGACACTTTCCGCTTCCGCTTTTGTGCGGACTGCACATGCATATTTGGGACGGCACTTTATGCACATGCAGTAAACCCCCTTTTCACAGAGCGCGGCTAATATACATACTTTTAAAAAAAACTTAGAGAGTACAATAAAATATAAAATACTGGTAAAGATTTTCAAAGATTGTATTATTGCGTCCAATTCTTTGAACACAATACAATGGAAGACACAGTTATCAACAAGACGGATGTTAAGTAAGTGTGCAATACATTATTAAATTTTAACAGACGCACCCTGTTACTTTAACAAGAATTCACTTCAGTAAATATCGAAAGTGAAAGCACATTTAAAATATAAATAACGTAAAGGTCGCTGATGAAGTAAATTTATTAAAAACATGTTATATTATACAACAAACTCGATAAGCACAATTTATATTGAAAAGAAAATTAATTTCGAGCAGCTGAATGCATTAAGCAAGTTGATAGAAGAATAAATCTGATATCATGAAACCACACTGAAGATTTGTATTACTTACGTGGGACTTATATAATGTTTCAATATGTGCGGCCTAACGGTTTGCATAGACAATTCTATTAGTTTTTCAATAATCCCCATTGCGTGCATAATATATTGCTCAATTGTCAATTACTGAACAATTAATACTTCGTTAATATTTTGATCATATACATACATGGTCAGCTCAAAGTCGGAGGTCATAAAGCATGCAGTGGGACTATTGCACCTGTAAAATAAATTTGATCTTAGGCTGGCATTTGTCAGCCAGCCCTTCTGAATCTTCCTATGCAGGATTTGTTGCCGCAAGAAAAACAACTCTTTAAAGATTGCGCTGAAAATATGACTCATTTATGTATTTCTTGTAATAAATAACGATGGAAAAAAAGAAATTCCTTGCTTTTGATACAGTGTTT